>PVJC01024404.1:0-25563 GCA_004026665.1 Murina feae
GCTTGGGAGGCAGGCAGCACCCAGCCCTGGCCACAGCTCAAAAAAGAGAACAACATGCAGGGGAGGGCAAGAGTCTGAGAGATCAACATAGAGGGGGTGCCTGCTCCAAACCTTGATGGTGTGCCTGGGGACAGGCCCCCAGCAGGTAGACACACACAGGAGGACTGCTCCGAGCCTCAGATGCGGCTGGGGGCAGGTCCCCAGTGGTGACACACACACACACACACACTCATACACACACAAGGCGCCTGGCAGACTGGGGCCATCATAGGACATCCACTGAGGGATCCCAGACAGTGAGAGGGCACAGGCCGGGCTGAGGGACTCCCTCCACCCCGAGTGCACAAATTTTTGTGCACTGGGCCCCTAGTCTATGGATAATAACAACCATTATAAACTGTTGAACAAAAATGGATACAGAGGCAGAGCAGCATCAAACAGACTGTCAAATTACAGCAACAAAGACAGGAACATTGGGGCGGGGGGTAACAGATCAGCCAAGGGACTTTGGTGCATGCATTTAAGCATAACTAATGGACACAAAACACTGGGGAGTAGGAAAGGCTGGAGGAAGGGCAGGGGGAAAAAGAGATATATTTACTAATCTTTGTAAAACTTTATGTAATAAAAAAAAAGAAAAAAGAAAAATAAAATAAATAAAAAACTGTGGTACATCTACACAATGGAATACTATGCTGCTGTGAAAAGGAAGGAACTCCTACCACTTGCAACAGCATGGATGGAGCTGGAGAGCATTATGCTAAGTGAAATAAGTCAGTCAGAGAAAGATAAATATCACATGCTCTCACTCATTTGTGGATTATAGTGAAAACATAAACCAATGATCAAAAACTGATGTAGAGACAGAGAAGCAGCGATTAGATGCTCAAAACTCAGAGGGAAGGTAGGGGAGGGTGGGGATGAGGGGAGAGATCAACCAAAGGACTTGTATGCATGCGTATTAACATAAGTGATGGATGTGGACAACAGGGGGTGAGGGTGAGGGTGAGGGTAAGGGCAGGAGTGGGGGGATGGGAGGACATTGGGGGGATAAGGTCACATTTATAATATCTTAATCAATAAAGGAAAAAATAAAATAAAAGATTAAAGGCAAATTACAGTAAAACAAAGAGTTAAAAAGGTTTGTCTCTTGGAGGAAAAAATAGGAACAGGAAGAGGATTGCTGTTTTTCATAATCTAATCTAATAAAAGAGTAATATGCAAATTGACCCTCACTCCATTACACCCACAAGCCACGCCCACCAACCAATCAGGAGCAAATATGCAAATTAACTCAACTAAGATGACAGCAGCCACAGAGCTGGAGTTGCCCCGGGAAATGGAGGAAGCCAGGGTCCTGTGGGCCCTGAGCTCTACTCAAGGCTACAAAGTTTCAATTATAGAAGATAAACAAACCTCAGATACCTGCTTGCAGCCAGGCACCCAGTAGGGACCCGAACTCTGAAGGGGTTGTGGCCAGCCTGAAATGGCCATCAGCCCCTCACCTAGGCTGGCCAGGCACGCCAGCAGGTGGACATCTCCTGAGGAGTCCCAGACTGCGAGAGGGCACACGCCGGGCTGAGGGACCCCACCGAGTGCACAAATTTTTGTGCACCGGGCCTCTAGTAAGTTTTATAAAACTGTTTGATCCTTCTTGCAAACATAATTTTGATAAAAATTCAAAATTAGAAAAAACACACACCCAACTTCCCAAACCTGTAGGATAAAACCCAAACTCCTAGCAGTGAAAGAACTCAGCTTACAAAGTCAGAGTGACCTGAGTGTTAATATCAGCGTTGCCACTTACCAGCTATGTAACCCTGGGCAAGTTATCAAAGTTTTCCAAACTCTGTGAAAAGGGGATAATAATAGTTCTCATGGTAACAGTAAATACTGGCTGATTCACAGCCCTGATTGTAAAGAATGAATAAAATAACCCATGTAAAGTCTAAGCATTATGCTTGACACATACTTAGTGATCTATAAACTTTCAGTAATGTTTTTTGCTATTATCAAGCTGACATTCAAGGTTCTTCGTAATCTCTCCAGTTTGCTTTTCTAACCTCATCTCTTATTATTCTTCTAGACCTGACTCTAAGCTTGGGCCAGGCAGTTCTCATCCTTTCTGAAATATACCAGGCTCCTTCCCGTCCCTCTGCTGTTGCTTGTGCAATTGTTTGTTTTCCCATTCACCAACTTAGTTTGGTTGAAATAACAATAGAAATGAAATAAATGTATTACACACTGTAAACAACTAGACAATATTTATATTCATAGGATCAAAATCCAAGATGTAAATATTTTCTCTCGGGGCTAAAAGCTGAAAGGAGGCGTTCCATTTTTGCTCAAGACGTGTTAATCTTGCCATTGCTCAAGGTTGCCATGGTTTCTGTTTGGTGCTTCCAGGACTTCAGCTTATGCCACTACATCTGAATAAATGAAAATAACCCCACTTGACTGAGATGGAGACAGGCAGGGTAAGATTCTTGTGAAATAGGTCAATGCTGGAACTAGAACTATAAGCCAAGATTTTTGTATCTTAGTTACAAACTGAGCCTGGCTATCCCTGACATTACCTATATTCAGCTTCATTTTTTTTCTGGGGATCAGGGAGCAATTTATTTTGTAAACAAAGAGATACTCTTTTCTCTTTCCTGAGGTATAATTTAAATGGGCAGGGGGAGGGAGGAATAGTAACCATTTGGTTGTAGTTTTTTTTAAATAAAGGCTTTGATTTTGTATGTAATTTGTTAGAGCCAATTATTATTTTTTTAAATGTTTTTTAATCCTCTCCCAAAGATATGTTCTTTTACATTGGTTTTTAGAGAGGGAGGGAGAGAGAGAGAGAGAGAGAAACATCAATGTGAGAGACAAACTTCAATTGGTTACTTCTCATATGTGCCCGGATCAGAGATTGAACCCACAACCTAGATATGTGTCCTGACCAGGAATCAAACCTGCAACCTTTGGTGTACTGGACGTCACTTCAACCAACTGAGCCACTCAGTCAGGGCATTAGGGTCAATAATGTTATTAGAAAAACTTCATTACATTATAAAATAAGTCCTAGTCTAAAAAACTATAGATGAAACAATGAAAATTAAGCTACTTAACTTTGACAAGTCACATTGATTGTTCTGTCAACTATGAGTTTTCAAATTCACAGACATAAATAAAAGAGTCCCTTGAACATCAATGAAAGTCTTGTGTTTATGACAACCACAATCTATCTCTGATGACATTTATGTCTCATGGTATTTTCTTGGTTCTTGTCTAGACTCTTAGAGACTTTTAGTCTCTGGTGGATACAGGAAGTAAATAGAAATATAGGAATAGTGTTCATTGCTCTTGATTGCTTAAAATGGTCACAAGATTTCATAATTTTATAATTTCATAAATACCTTTATAAGATTTTTTTCACAGATTTAAAGTAAAAGGAGGGATAATATTATCTTCCTTCTAACCATCATTCTAAATTGAATTCAGGTAGATTATTAAGAATCTTATGCAAATTCAACAGAATTTCATTATTTATTATTCTTGCATCAATGTTTTGTTGATATTACCTGGCAGGGGAGATGCCATAATCACGAATGTGGTTTTCCCAGGGTGAGGCTTATCCATTGCATTTCAGATGTACTGACAGCTGAAATTTCTCCAAATGTGGGAAATTTGACTGCATAATTTGTAGTAATTGGGCAGTGTTGATATTTGCTGACACTTTATGAATGTCCTTAAGATCTAATCCAATAAAAGCGTAATATTGAAATTGACCGTTTCTTCAGGACGCCCAAGCCATGCCCACCAGCCAATCAGAGCAACTGTATGCAAATTAACCCAACCAAAATGGAGGTCGGAAGTCACGGAGCTGAGTAAACAGGCAGCTTCCATTGCAGCAGGAGTAAACTGTTTCCCGGCTGCCGGCTGGGCTTCTCGCGGCTCTAGGCAACAACATATTTGCAACATTGTCTCAATTATAGAAGCCTCAGAGTTGAAGCAAACAGCAGTCCTGGATGCAACTACTAAGGCAACATTCTTTCAATTTTAGAAGCCATGAGCTGAAGCAGACAGGAGGCTTCGTTACCTGCCTAGGCCTCGGCTTAAAGGAACAGTGTATCAATTATAGAAGATAAACAAACCCCAGAAACCTGCTTCTAGCCAGCCTTGCTGGGACACTGGATCAATGGGAGCTATGGGCAGCCTGAACTCCTGAGAACAGCCCTCAGTCCATCACCCAGACTGGCCACACCCCAATGGGGTGAGGGACCCCACTGGGGGGCTTGGCCAGCCTGCAAACAGCCGTCAGTCCCTCACCCAGGCTGACCAGGCACGCCAGCAGGTAGACATCCTCCAAGGGGTCCCAGACTGCGAGAAGGCACAGGTCGGGCTGAGGGATCTCCCGAGTGCACAAATTTTTATGCACCAGGCCCCTAGTATGATAATAAATCAGTTGTTATAAGGTGTACATTTGTATGAACTAGGAATATGCTCTTCCCTCATGAGGTAAATAATTTGTGAAAGGCTATTTCATATAAGCTGTGTTAATTTTTAAAATATCAACAATGAAGTGAGAGATGTGAAATTGTAATGCAAAATAGAACATTTAAAACCCTCATGCTCCCTTTGAAAACCTTTATTTCCTTGGCTTTCAGGAGAGATATGGGACATTTAGTGGAGCAAAATAACCCTAACACTTATCCTTGCATTTCAATCTCAGTCTTATTTCTGTGCTCCCTTTCAAGCCAAATACTATTGCTTAGGGTACTTCAGGAATAATTAGAGTGCAGTTCAATCTTCATTTTAAATAATTTCTTATAAACTGAGTATTAACCTATCATTGCCCTTTATTTCTTATTACTTTCTTGCTTATTAGTATATTTTTTGTTAATTTAAATATATCTATTTGCTTAAATCTCATGGTAACAAAGTCTTGGATAGTAGACAAAAATATGTTGCCAATGAAAAGTTGCCAACTACAGGTTGGGACTGTTCTTAAAATAAGAAGGTCAAATCCAAAAAAGGACCCATAACTAAGTTCCCAGGACCCTCTAGTATGTACTGGATACCAATGAGTAAATATAAAAGTAATACCGAATATGTATCTTTTATGGTTCAGAAATTTCATCTAATAATTGCATCTTCCTTGAGTTCAATACTACAACTTCAAATAAAAGGGCTGCCAACTTTTCAATTAACAGATTGGGAAATATTGTTGAAAAATTGGCAGTTGTCAAGTGGTAATCCCACTAATGGATGTTATGTATGACAAATTAATTCTGAGGCTTAACTTCTGTGTGGAGTAGAAAACAGTTAGAAAGAGAAAGAGAAAAAAGACAATTGCACGAGGTACAAATTTAAAAAAAAAAAGATTTATAGCCTCTGATAAAGAAGAGGACAAGAAGACATAGATATTTCCAGAAATATGGCAAGTGACACACAAGGTGACTATCTCTCTAGATTGCCTCAAGTGTCTGAGTGACGTGAAATGGTGCCTTGCACAAGCACATGACGTGAGTGCAAAAGCTCTTTGTTCATGATTTTACTGCTATCTGTGCAGGACTCATTCAGTTACATGTGATGACCTCTCACTTTTTCTATAGCAACATCTACAGAATGTTTACTTTGGCTTTTCCAGAACAGCAGTCTAATGGCCAACAAGGCCTTACACCCCTGCCCACCAAGTGGTGCCCAAAGAACCCTATTCCTGATTGCAGTTGGTAACTGATTGTTAGGTTTAATATTTCCTAATTCCTTTACTTTTTTCTTCTCTCTTTCAACTTACTGGTGATACACACATTGGGGTAAATCACTTGACACATTTTTCCTGGTTTAGTATCCCGCATGTGTGCTTTTTAAATGTTAATTAAACCTCATTCCCTGACGGCCTACAAGGAAGCACTGTTTTTTTTTTTGTTGTTGTCTATTCTGCAGAAGGAAACAATAACAATGGAATAATGACCACAGACAGTAGTTGTGGAAAGGAATAATAACAAAGAAACTCTCCTGAGTTATTCTGAGCTAAGAAGCTTTTCTGCCTTTCCTCACACTAGTAAGTTTTTAGGGAAAACTTGTTTCCTTGAGGAGGTCAATATTCATAATATTAGAATATGTTCTTATTAACTGATTTCTTATAGGTGTAACAGTATATTAAATTAAAATACAAGCATATAAGAAAAAGTCCACTTTCAGCTAATTTGATTTGACAAAAATATTATTTTGTTATTTATTATTAAATAATAAAAATATTATTTTCATTTTTTAGACAAAATTCATTCATTATTAGATAAAAATAATTCTAATTTGACCCATTGGCTTTCAAGTCCCGTAATTGATCATCTTTCTTATAAAATTCTAATGTATTGAGACAATTTAAAACATGGCCACTTAACCTTTAAATTTACACGTAAGTGGATATAAAACAGTTAAACAAAAAAACCTCAGTCACTGGTTAGTTTTAGCTACATTTACTGGAGCAAGGAGTACATTTGCTAGTGATAGAGTCAAATCAGACCGACTCCCCAAAGTTTCCAGTTGCTCAACAACCCGCCCCTTTCAAACCAGCCAATAGGGATGCAGAGGAAATGACCCAAGTCCAAATTAGGCTAACTGCATCCTGCCCCCTGTGTAACCAAACCCTGGCCCTTCCCTCGACCAATCAGCAGGGGCCATACACATTACCCCACCCACTACTTCCAGACCCCCTATAAAACCTTTGTTCTCCTGAAACTTGTTCTCTCTCTCCACCCTACCGCTGCATCAGTGAGTGAGTATGGAACTGAGCTCAAGCTAACTTGAATAAAGGCTCTTTGCTTTTGCATCAGACTCGGGCTCCCTAGTGGTCTTTGGGAATCACGACATTTGGGCATAACATTTGGGGGCTTGCCCAGGATCCCCAAGACACCCGAGGGACCCCGACCCGGAGAGCCTGATTGGCCATGGTAGGTGTCTGTCTTGTCTGTCTCTTTTGTGTGAGCTCATTTCTAGTAATGCCCAAAGTGGTCTAGGTGTACGCGCCGGAAAGGACCACAGGCTGGAAGATTCGGAAGATGTTCCAATCTTCCCGGGAGGGACAGGAATTTCCCCTCCAGGATCTGAGACCAGAGGGATGGAAATTTCCCCTCCAGGGTCTGAAACGAGGCGGGTTGCTCCCGCTTTAGGTTTTGCTTCCATGAGGATGGAAGGCTGTTCTTTTTGTGTATGGGCCCTCCGTTTGTCTGTGTTCATGTTTTTCTGTCTTAATCTGTGGACTCACTTGACGGACGACATGGGACAGACTCAGATTACGCCTTTTAGCATTATAATGGATCATTTCAAAGAGGTGCAGAAAAGGGCTAACAACCTCAGTGTGGAAGTTCAAAAGGGTCAGTGGCAAATTTTCTGTTTCAGTGAGTGGCTGACTTTCCAGGTTGGATGGCCATTGGGGGGGACCTTTGATCTCCCTACCATTCGTCCGGTCAGGGACGTCATATCTCGGCCCAAACAAGGCCATCCTGACCAACTTCCTTACATTGTGACCTGGCAGGACTTCGTGGAGATGCCGCCATCTGGCTAGAACCCTTCCTTCCTCCTCCTCCGCCCGAACCCGTTCTTGCCCTACAGGGGACTAGGAAGAAGAAAGAGGAAGAAAAGAGACCTACTCAGCCATCCTCCCCCTTTATCCTCTCCTACAGGAGGGACTGAAGAAGAACTAATCTTTCCTCCCCCATATCAGCCCCTTGGGAGCCCACAGAGGGGCAAGCCTCGCATGCCAGGAGGCGGAGTTCTAGGCGGAGTTCCAGGAATTCTGGGAGGCGGAGTTCTGGGAGTGGTTGTGGTTCTGATGGGAAGCCCACCCCGTACTAGACAAAGGGTTCAGAGGGAGCTGTCAGCCATAGCCCCCGACTCTACTACTAAAACCCTGCCTTTGCGAGCCGCAGGACCACCAGATGTGGATGGCAATCAGCCCCATCACTATTGGCCTTCCGCCACCAGTGACCTTTACAACTAGAAGGCTCAGAATCCTAAGTTCTCTGAGAAGCCTGCAGGGCTTATTGACTTGCTAGACTCTGTTCTTTTCACCCACCAGCCGACATGGGATGATTGCCAGCAGATTTTACAGGTCCTGAAGAGAGAGAGAGAATCCTCAATGAAGCCCGGAAAGTGGTTCCAGGCGTGGATGGAAACCCAACCACCAACCCAGTTCAGATAGATTTCTCTTTTTCTTTAGCGAGGCCTGAATGAGATTTCAACACGGCAGAAGGTAAGGAGAGGCTCCGGGTCTACCGCCAGACTCTAATGGGGGGTCTCCGAATGGCTGCTAGAAAGCCAACTAATTTGGCCAAGGTAGGGAATGTTGTGCAGGAAAGGGATGAGTCTCCAGCTGCCTTTTTAGAATGGATCATGGAGGCATACCGTACCTACACCCCCATGAATCCAGAAGCTCCTGAAAACAAGGCAGCTGTTATTATAAGCTTTGTAAACCAATTGGCCACGGATATTAAAAAGGAACTACAGAAAGTAGATAGGTTAGGAGAGAAGAGTTTACCGGATCTACTGGCAATGGCAGAGAAAGTGTACAACATCCAAGAGTCTCTGGAGGACAGACAAGCTCACATCGTGGTGGCCGCCAGCAGCAGGCAGGCTGGGGACATGGCCAGAGTCCTGCTGGCTACAACCGTGGATTCCCCCGGGGAGTTGCCTCCGACAGCTTGCAGATGACAAAGGAAGAGGTAAGCAGACCACCCGAGAGGGGAGGTGGAGGCCGCGGAAGGATCAGTGTAGATTTTGCGAGGAAATAGGGCACTGGGCTCGAGAATGTCCGAAGAAGGCTGGTGGGAAGGGAGACGAGACTGATCGAGTTAAGGTCTTGGAGATGAATGAACTGAGTGATTAGGGGAGTCGGGGTTCGGACCCCCTCCCCGAGCCCAGGATAACTCTCAGAGTGGAGGGGACTCCTATTGATTTCCTTGTTGATACTCCACACCCCACAAGGAAAACTAGCAAACAAAAAGTCCTGGGTGCAAGGGGCAACTGGTATGAGCCAGTATTCATGGACTACCCGAAGAACAGTAGATTTAGGAATGGGCCGGGTATCTCACTCTTTTATGGTGATACCGGAATGCCCCTACCCACTATTGGGGCGGGACCTACTGACCAAAATTGGAGCTCAAATAACCTTCAGACAAGGGAGGCCTCAGGTCATCGATGGGAAGGGCCACCCCCTACAGGTCCTGACAATGAGGTTGGAGGATGACTATCATCTCCACCAGCAAGCTCCCCCAGTAGAGGGCAGTTTGGAAAAATGGCTACAAGAATTCCCAACAGCTTGGGCAGAGACGCGGGGAGTGGGGCTGGCCATCCACAGGGCCCCAATCCCGGTAGAACTAAAACCAGGAGAAGGCCCAGTGAAAGTCAAGCAACACCCCATGTCTCAAGAGGCCCAGAGGGGAATTCAGCCACACATCCGGAGACTGAGAAGCCTAGGGGTGTTAGTCCCTTGCCAGTCTGCCTGGAACACTCCCCTGTTACCAGTTAAGAAACCTCACATGAGTGACTACCGGCTGTACAGGACCTCTGAGAAGTAAATAAGAAAGTCATGGACATACTCCCAACTATACCCAACCCGTATACTCTCCTGAGCTCTTTGGCGCCCTCCCAAGCCTGGTATACTGTATTAGATTTAAAAGATGCCTTCTTCAGCCTACCGCTGGCACCCGGGAGCCAACCCCTGTTTGCCTTCAAGTGGCACAATCCGATCCAGAGGAGGGTTACAATGAACAACTAACCTGGATGCGACTGCCTCAAGGATTCAAGAACTCACCCACCATCTTCAATGAGGCGCTGCATGAGGATTTGGGTGAGTACAGAAGGGAGCACCCCAACCTCACCCTCCTCCAGTATGTAGATGATATCCTGATTGCTGCCGACAAGGCCAAGGACTGTGAGCAAGGGACCTGAGATCTACTGGCCACCCTGGGGGCCTCAGGGTACCGGGCATCCGTGAAGAAGGCTCAGTTATGCAGAGAGAGGGTGAGTTACCTGGGATACATCCTAGAGGGCGGACAGTGGTGGTTATCGGATGCCAGAAAAGGGACTGTTTTGAAAATCCTTACTCCCACCTCTCGAAGAGAAGTAAGGGAATTCCTAGGATCAGACGGCTACTGCCGCCTCTGGATACCGGGTTTCGCCGAAATCATCAGGCCCCTATATGAAGCTACCAAAGAGGGGAGGGCATTTGACTGGGCTGAGAAAGACGAAGCTGCCTTTAGGCAGTTAAAGAAGGCCCTCCTAGGTGCTCCGGCCCTGGGCCTGCCAGATATTACAAAGCCCTTTCACCTCTTTGTAGATGAGCCCAAAGGAATAGTGAAAGGGGTTTTGACTCAAACTTTAGGTCCCTGGAGCCCTGTGGCTTACTTGTCTAAGAAGTTAGATCCTACAGCTGCTGGCTGACCACCATGCTTGAGAATTATCACGGCTACAGCTCTCTTAGTCAAAGACACTGACGAACTGACCCTGGGACAGGAAATCTGGATTACAACCCCACATGCCATTGAGGAGGTCCAGAAGCAGCCTCCTGATAGGTGGATGAGTAACGCACGTATGACTCATTACCAAAGCCTCCTACTCAACCCTCCAAGAGTGCGATTCCAACCCAGTGCGGCCCTGAGTCCTGCTACCTTGCTGCCTGACCCTGACTTAGATGCCCCACTGCACGACTGCGCGGGAATCCTGGAGCAAGTACATGGACTCCGGAAGGACTTGACCGACCGGCCCCTCCCTGACGAAGAGGCCACCTGGTTCACGGATGGAAGCAGCTTCATGCAGGACGAGTGCAGGTACGTGGGGGCAGCGGTAGTCACTGAGACAGACACTGTGAGGGTGGCAGCTCTGCCCTCTGAACGTCAGCGCAGCAAGCAGAACTCGTTGCCCTTACTAAGGGGCTGTCGCTGGGAGCTGGGAAGTGGCTTAACATTTACACAGTCATTATGTGTTTGCTACAGTCCATGTTCATGGGGCAATCTATCAAGAGAGAGGGCTACTGAGGGCAGAGAGACGGACAATAAAAAATAAACAGGAGATTCTCAACCTGCTTGCGGCCTTATGGCTTCCTGCCAAATTAACCATAATCCACTGCCAGGGACACCGAAGAGCTGATGACCCAGTAGCAAGAGGTAACCAAAAGCCTGACCAGGCTGCAAGGCAGTGGTCCTCACCTCAGTGCCTACCATGGCCTTACAACTACCAGACCCAGGGAACCCAATATTACCAGACTAGCCTAACTATTCCTAGGAAGAGTTACAACGTATCAGAACGCTCTCCAGAACCCAGAAAATAATGGGATGGTGGCATACACCAGAAGGGAAACATATTACCAGACCGACTCGGGGTCACAGTATTAGAACACATGCACCGGTCTACTCACCTGGGAACCCGGAAGATGAAGGACTTAATCCGGCATGCTGGAATTAAAATTCACCAGCAGGATACTAAAATAGATCAGATTGTGTCTGCCTGCAAGACCTGTCAGCTTACTAATGCAAGGACCAAATCAGGTGAAAAAGGGACCAGGCTCAGAGGAACCAAGCCAGGAGCACAATGGGAGGTCGACTTCACTGAGATTAAACCAGGGAAGTATGGCTATAAATATCTTTTAGTGTTCATAGACACCTTCTCCGGATGGGTAGAGGCCTATCCAACCAAGCATGAAATGGCTCAGACGGTAGCTAAGAAGCTGCTAGAAGACATCTTACCCAGTATGGTTTTCCTATTATGATAGGGTCTGACAACGGGCCAGCGTTTGTCTCACAGGTAATGCAGGCAGTAGCCAAAGCTATTGGGGCAAATTGGAAATTGCATTGTGCTTATAGACCCCAGAGCTCAGGACATGTAGAAAGGATGATTAGAACTCTAAAAGAGATCCTAAGCAAATTAACCATGGAGACTGGCGGGGACTGGGTGGCTCTCCTTCCGTACACCCTTTACAGGGTGAGGAACTCTCTTTACACCCTGGGCTTTATTCCTTATGAAATCATGTTTGGCAGGCCACCCCCTATTATTCCTAACCTTAAAGCTAAATTCTTCACTGAATTTGAAAATCTAGAACTGTTTCTTTCCTTGAGAGGGCTCCAGAAGGCACACGAGGACATTCGGCCGCGCCTCCGTGCCATCTACGAGATTGGCCCCAACCCGACACCTCACCAGTACAGGCCAGGAGACTGGGTCTATGTCAAGAGGCACTGCTGGGAGACTCTCGAGCCACGCTGGAAGGGTCCCTACACTGTGGTGCTGATGACCCCCACCGCTCTCAAGGTAGATGGCATTGCGACTTGGGTCCATCACACCCACGTTCGACCAGCAGACCCATCCGTGATCCGGGAAGACTTCATTACCAATGGAGCATTGACCAAGATCAACCCAACCCGCTCAAGCTCAAGCTACGGCGTACTCAACCTGCCTGATGCTGGTAATCTTGCTCACGGCCACTCATGCTGCCAAGAGCCCCCACACCCAATATAGACCTCTAACAGCAGGGGATGGTGAGGCAGAAATGCAAAACTGGCCCATGATTGGGCCCGTGAGTCTCATGACAAAGAGGGAATGATAAAGTCAAATCAGACCGACTCCCCAAAGTTTCCTGTTGCCCAACCCCCCCCCTTCAAACCAGCCAATAGGGATGCAGAGGAAATGACCCAAGTCCAAATTAGGCTAACTGCATCCTGCCCCCTGTGCAGCCAAACCCTGGCCCTTCCCTGGACCAATCAGCAGGGGCCACGCACATTACCCCACCCATTACTTCCAGACCCCCTATAAAGCCTTTGTTCTCCTGAAACTTGTTCTCTCTCTCTCCGCCCTACCGCTGTGTTGGTGAGTGTGTGTGGGACTGAGCTCGAGCTAGCTCGAATAAAGGCTCTTTGCTTTTGCATCGGACTTGGGCTCCCTAGTGGTCTTTGGGGATCACGACATCTGGGCATAACACTAGTGGTATACAAAAAACAAACAAACAAAAAAAACAGCACATAAACATTCTTTGGGAGGAATAATGAAGTAGATGCTTAAGAAAGATTTATCCTTTCTTCCAAATTTCACATCAAGGCATAGAGAATTTTACTCTTAAAGGCAAATGCTATAGGCCTGTTTTTGCAGAGAAGGCAAAAGACTTTCCTTGAAGTGTGGTGCAGCACAAATCTTTTTAATAGCTAATAGGAACAGAAGCAGCAAAGTACAAAAATCAAATTGATGAAGATACTCTCATCTAAAATTTGTATTTTTAAATAACTGCAGACAAAGAAATGAGAAGAGTGAGAGTGTTCCACATATATCATATCAGACAGAAAATATTTGTCATGGGCCAGGTTGGAATAGATGAAGAAACAGGAATGAGAGAAGCAAAGGAAGCATAGGACATGGATACAATCAGGTGAAAAAGTTTCCTTTGTCAGCAGTGCCATTCCACCCAACTCAGTGGTTCTCAACCTTCCTAATGTTGCAAATCTTTAATACAGTTCTTCATGTTGTGGTGACCCCCAACCATAAAATTATTTTTGTTGCTACTTCATAACTGTAATTTTGATACTGTTATGAATTGTAATATAAATATCTGATATGCAGGATGTATTTAGGAGATCCCTGTGAAAGGGTTGTTTGACCCCCAAAGGGGTCGCTACCCACAGGTTGAGAACTGCTACATCCGATGAACAATCTAGACTAATTGTGGTAATCCCCTTTACCTTGCCAATAAATTTACGAATGGACATGCTACCCAGTGAGAAAAGTCTGGAGGGTGGGGTGAGGTCTAGGAAAGGTTTTCTCACTCTTGTGAAAGAAAAAGAAACGAACTTTCTTCTTTCCTTGGGAATATACTCAACCAAACCTTTACTCTGAAGTTGGCAGAGTGCATGAATGGAAGTATTTGATGACTGAATAACTAAATCAGTCAATTGCTGATATAACTGCTGAATAACTAAATCAACCAATTTTTAATCCTGCCCTACTTTTATATTTCCATTTATGAGAAACGTTTCCTTATGTTTAAACCTAAATTAGGATTTTCTGTTAACTGTTAACCAAAAATTTTCTAATTGATAAAATAAATGAAGGCTATTGCGTATTTCACTAAAACTCTTGCACGGATGCATTTTAATTATAGTTTCCATTTCTGGCCCCATCCACTGGCAGGGTACATACAAGAATGTTTCTAAAATCAATTAATAAAACATTTCATTATGGTTTCCATAATAAATATTTACACTTAGTTCATCCCATAATTTGGGTTCTTTTTCAATTCTCAGTGATCTGGAGTCCTAACTCAAGAATTCCTTGCTGGAGGAACATGGTGGCCCCCTCTGCGTAAGAACCCTGGAGCCAGGCTCTGTTGTGGACCTTTTATATATAAACTAGAGGCCCGTTGCACAAAGATTTGTGCAATAGGCCTTCCTTCCTCTGGCTGCTGGGACCCAGCGAGGCTTGGCTTCTCCACTGTGGCCACAGCAGCAAGACTTGGCTTCTCCACTGTGGCTACAATGGAGAAGCCAAGCCTCTTCAGTCTTCAGTCATCTTCATTCTTTGCTCTGCACCTGCATATGCAAATTAACCACCATCTATGTTGGATTAATTTGCATCTCATCATGATTGGCTGGTGGGTGTGGCAGAGTGACACCAATTTGCATGTTTCTCTTTTATTAGTGTGGGCTAGAGGCCCAGTGCACGAAATTTGTGCACGGGGGGGGAGGGGGGGTGTCCCTCAGCCCAGCCTGCAACCTCTCCAATCTGGGACCCTTTGGGGGATGTCTGACTGCCTGTTTAGGCCTGATCCCTAAATGGGCAGTTGGACATCCCTCTCACAATCCAGGACTGCTGGCTCCCAACCTCTTACCTGCCTGCTTGCCTGATTGCCCCTAACTGCCTGACAGCCTGATCACTCCCTAACCATTCCCCTGCCAGCCTGATCAACGCCTAACTGCTCTACTGCCAGCCCAATTGCCCCTACTGCCCTCCTATACCAACCTGCCCTCCCCTGCTGGCCTGGTCACCTCTAACTTCCCTTCCTTGCCAGCCTGGTTGCTCCAACTTCCCTCTCCTGCTGGCCTGGTCATCCCTAAATGGCCTCCCTTGCAGGCCTGGTCCCCCCCAACTGCCCTCCCTTTCACGTCTGGTCCCTTTCATCTGCTGGCCTTATTGCCCACAACTGCCCACCCCTGCTAGCCATCTTGTGTCCACAGGGGGGCGGTCATCTTTGACCATATGGGGGCCATCTTGTGTGTTGGAATGATGGTCAATTTGCATATTACCTCTTTATTATATAGGATTTTTTCGTCCAGATCCCCTTTCCTTTGATAGCTGTCAATTTGTTCCATGTACCCATGCCTCTGTTTCTATTGTGTTTGTCAGTTTGTTTTGTTCATTAGATTCCATATAAAAGTAAGGTCGTATGGTATTTGTCTTTCTTTGACTGGCTTATTTCACTTAACATAATACTCTCTAGGTCCATCCATGCAGTTGCAAAAGGTCAGAGTTCCTTCTTTTTCAGGGCCAAATAATACTCTGTTGTGTAAATGTACCACAGTGATAAGCTGAATATTCATAATAGATGAAAACAGTCCAGGTCTTATTTGCTCTTCCTCCACTGAAATTCATTGGAACAAATGGAAGAGCTGGCCATTGTCTCTAGTACTTGGCTTCTCCTCATCCAAAATGAACATTTATGTCTCAAGAAGAAATAAAGAGGCTGTGTTCTAAAAAAGAAAAAGAAAAAAAAGAAAAGAACAAGACAGAAAAAAAAAATCCCTTTATATGTTGTTTAGTAGAAAGGTACCTTAACTAATTGACTCAATATCTTAATAACCAATATTTTGGTATTCAGGATGAGAGGATAAGCAGTAGTGTCAATTACACAATAATGCATAAAGCAACTCGAATGTATCACATGTTTTCTCTTCTAGATTATATAACAAACTAGAGGCCCAGTGCACAAAATTCATGTACAAGTATGGTCCCTAGTCCTGGCCAGCAATCAAGGCCGATCAGTGCCTTCTAGCTGCTGGCCAGGGCCTCCCTTCCCTGGCTGCCAACTGGGGCCTTCCTTTGTTCCGTGCCACCTGCTGGTGGTTAGTGCATGTCATAGCGAGTGATCAAACTCCTGGTCTCCCGGTCGAACTCCGAAGGAATATTTTGCATATTAGCCATATATATAGATTAGAGGCCTGGTGCACAAAACTTGCCTTAGCCTGGCCTGCACCCTCTCTAATCCAGGACATCCTTCTCTCAATCTGGAACCGCTCCTAACTGCTCACCTACCTGCCTGATCACCCCTAACCCCTCTGCCTGCCTGCCTTTCCACCCCTAACTACCTTTGCCTGCCTGCCTGATCACCCCTAACTGCTCCACTGCCAACCTGATTGCCCGTAACTCTACTCCCCTGCTTGCCTGATCACCCCTAACCACCTCTGCCTGCTGGCCTGATCACCCTTAACTACTTCCCTGCTGGCCTGATAGCCCCTAACTGACTCTGCCTCAGCCCCCGCACCAGGACCCAGGTTTCTCTCCTCTGGCCAGCAGCAGGCACCCAGGATCCGGGCTTTCCTCCCTCTGGATGGCTGCAGGCACCTGGGACCCAGGCTGGTTTTACCTGGACCAGCCACCAACACCTGAGACCAGGGGCGGCTTCTCCCGGGCTGGCCACAGCTGCAGGCGCCTGGGACCTTTGACGGCTCCACCCAAGTCCGGCTTTGTCAGGAGGTACATCTGGAAGGCTTGTCCAGAAGATGTCCAGTCTAATTAGCATATTACCCTTTTATTAGTAGAGATGAGCTAATAAAGATGTCATAAACCAGCAAATTTGATATTTTAATAATGTGACCAGAAACATAAGTAGAATTATTTTTCTCCTCACATTTTCTCCATCTGATAACTATCTTAATAGCTTAATATGTTCTCCATTCCATGCTGATAATTGAGAGCTAAGCATTCACTATAGATATATACATTCATGTTGCTGGGATTATGAACAATGAATATTAAAGAATGAGGGCCCCGGTGCAATAAAATTTGTACACTTGCGGGGGGGGGGGGGTCCCTCAGCCCGGCCTGTGTCCTTTCGCAGTCTGGGACCCCACGGGAGATGTCCACCTGCTGGCATGCCTAGCCAGTCTGGGTGAGGGGCTGATGGCTGTTTGCAGGCTGACCAAGCATCCCAGTGGGGACCCTCACCCCATAGGGGAGTGGCCAGCCTGAGTGAGGGGCTGAGGGCTTTTTGCAGGCTGGCCACAGCTCTCATTGACCCAAGGTCCCAGCGAGGCTGGCTGGAATCAGGTTTCTGGGGTTTATTTATCTTCTATAATTGAAACTTTGTTGCCTTGCATGGAGGCCACAGCCTGCGTAGGCAGGCAATGAAGCCTCCTGTTTGCTTCAGCTCTGTGGTTTCTATAACTGAAACTTTGTTGCCTTGAGCAGAGGCCACAGCCAGCTAGGCAGGCAGTTTCCTCCATTGCTGGCCTCTTATTTGCTCTAGCTCCATGGCTGCCAGCTGCCATCTTGACTGGGTTAATGTGCATATTACTCTTTTATTAGATTAGGTAGTTCTATTATTTCAGGGATCTGCAAGCCAATATTTCTGAAATTGAAAAATTACAGCTCTTTCAGAAAGAATATCATTGAATTAAAATTTGACCTTTTAGCATGTCAAGAACCACCCCTACAATTACTGCAATCTATGACAGATTTGAATAGTAAAGTGAAGTAGGATGACCTCTAACCTAGGGTTTCTTACATCCTGTGGGGCTCCTTTGTGTGTATTAGGAGTCCTCTGCCACATTGCCAGGACTCTTTTATCCTTAATGTGACCCTAATAACAAATAGCATACAGGTAATAAAAGGAAAAATATGGAAGGAGAGATAAGAATTCTTCCAGCTAGCATTCTTAGGAATACCTCTTTTATTTCCTTTTATACTCATAGTCTTTCTGTAGTGCTTACTGCACCTCTGTGCACCTTATAGTGCATCTAAGCTATTGCAACCTCTTGACCTCTGTTACTTCCCATTTGAAATAAATCTCATGCTTCTATCTGGGTTACCGGTTTGGGGTTTTTTTTGTTGTTGTTGTTTTGTGCAGAGTTCTGATTGGTTATCCTCTGACAGTCAGAATAATTCTTTAAAATAATTTGCATGCATATCATTTTCCACTATCTTACTCTCAACCTTTTTGTATCCTATGCTTATAAGCAACATGTAATTGGATTTTGTTTTCTCATCTAGTTTGACAATTTTAATTAGAACATTTAGCTAACTTATATTTAATATAATTATTAATATATTTTGGCTTGTATCTTCCATCATATTTGCTTTCTATTTATTTCTTCTGGTCTATTTGCTCTCATTTTTGCCATCTTCTAATTTTACTATTAATATTCTAATTTTTTTCTTTATTAGGTTTGTTACATATTCTTTTATTATTCTTTTACTGCAGAGATTACAATATTAAAGTATTAAAGTCTAATGTTAATTAGTATTTTTACCCTCTTACAAGAGAATGTAAAAGTTTTAGAACCTTTAAACTCCATTTGTTTTTCTCCCGACTTATGTCATCACTATATTTTAATTTCATATTTATTGAAAGCTTCACAAGAAATTGTTATTTTTATAGTCAATATTTATATTTATCCAAATATTTACCTTCTCATTGCTCTTTATTATGTTCTGTATCTTTGGCCTTCCACCAGAAAGATCATTTTCTTTCTGTCTAAAAAATATCCTTTGTGTTTTCTTTACTGTAAATCTGCTAATATAAATTTTATCAATATTTGCTTATGTGGATATTTATTTCAGCTTTATTTTTGAAAAATATTTGATTTGATATATGATTCTAGGCTGATAGCTATTTTATTCCAAGATTATGTATTAATTATTCCATTTATTTTCTGGTTTTCATAGTCTATGAAGAAGTTACCTATAAGTCTAATCTTTGTTGCTAAAATTTATTGCTCCTTTTTTACAAATGACTTAAAGAATTTTATCATTGGTTTTACTATGATGAATGGGTGTGAAATTCTTTTATTTATTCTGCATGGGTTCAGAATAAATTTAAAAAATGAATCTGTGTTTTGATGTCTTTCACATATTTTATAAAATTCTTAGCCATTATCTCTTAAAATATGTCTTTTGTTTCATTCTCTTTCTCTTTCCTGAACTTGGTTCTAATTACATTTATCTTGGACTGGCTCCCTGCATGCTCCATGGCTCTTATCCTCTATTCTGCACTTTCCATACCCTTTTCTCTGCATTCAAGATATTTTCTTCTGCTCCATCTTCCAGTTCATTAATTCTCTTTTTAGCTTTATCTAATCTGTTTTTAATCTCTTCCATAAAATACTTAAATTTTAGTTGCTACATTATTTTTTAGTTATAAAATTTCTACTTGACTTTTTTTTAGGTTTCCAGTTCACTTATAAATCTCAGTCTTATCTTTTATAATCTTCTCATATTAAATACAGCTATTGTAAAGTCTGTGTTAGATAGAGTCCAGTGGGTTTGTTCCTATTTTCTCTTGTATATCTAGGCTTCCATTCATGCTCTCCACCTTGTGTACTTGGTTATTTTGGGTGACAGACATTTTTAGAGAAATTTGCTTTTATAGGCATCAAATTTGCTTCTATAAGCAATTCAGTTTCATGATTAAGAACATCTGAAGCTGGGACTCAGTTCCTGTGAAGGTCAGCTGACTCTCAGATAACCCTTACTACTATAGTAAGCCTGTTGGAGTATTAACTCAAAGCCTGAACAGTTTACTAGGTTAATCTCCTACACTTTTGTGATTTCTCTTTTTTTCTTCAGCTTCACAAATCTGTCAAAACACCACTTAGTCTCTCAACCTCTCAGCCACTTCTAGAATTGGTAAAGAGCTCTACAGGAGAAGTTTCTCTATCATGCTTATATCTGAACTTGGCTCTGCAATTCTTAATTGACTTGTTAGCTCCCTAATGTCTTCAATGAATGTTTTTAGCATTTTGTCCATGGTTTTTTGTTGTTGTTCTCTTTGAGAGTGTTTGTTCAAATTATTCAGTTTACTATGCCAGATGTCAAAAACCTGATCTTTTACAAAGTCAGTCAAATATGCTACCAAAACTACATGTAGAATAAAATCCAGTGTCTTTACAATGGTCCAGAAGATCCCATGTGATCTGGTCCTCAGCTACTTCTTAAAATTTTTAGTAAATATAAAGATAGACACAATGTAAACTTCTAGAATAAAAAGATTACATGGTCTGTTTATTACATAACCTCCATAAAATTTAGCATATTATCAAAGCAATATAACACTTATGATTAAATTTGAACATATGCTAAAAAAGAAAAACCCCCACGTCAGTGGCTTTACACAGTTTATTTCCTGCTTACTATCTTCTGGACTACCTATCTCCAGAAGAAGTCTGACTTCTGGAGATAGGCAGTCCAAGGCTTGTATAAAGGCAACAAGTATGATGGACCCAGGCTCTCTCTATTCAGAGTAAGGAGGAGGGAAGTTAAGAAAGTGCCCCTCTATTTTAGGAGACTTTTCAAAAGTACTAAATAACTCCTCTACTTTCTTCTCATCACCTGGTCACATGGCTTCACCTAGCTATAAAGCAACGGGGAAATTTAGTCTTTTAGCTGAGAAGCAGTGTGACAAGCTAAAAAAATTGGAGTACTTTTAGTAAAGAATGAGAAATAAGATACTGGTTTGCAATAATGTTTGCTGTAAAAACTAAGCACAGTTTTTTCCTGAAATTGGAGTTTCTTGGATTGTCTTTTTTTTAAAAAAAAAAAATCTTTATCTCTTCAATTACTGCTCAAAGACTGATTTATTTGGTGCTTATAGCATTAAAACACACTATTTTAATCTCCAAAATATTCTTCATACAAAATCCTCCAATTGACACTTCTCCACCAAGCAAATCAATCTGTCTTCTCTTTCTTAAGCACATGGGGAAATATTTTCTTTTTAATGAAATCCTCTTTGGATAAGTGAGAGATGGGGCAGTTTCCCCTGAACACCCAGATTGTCAATCACATATCTCCAGTGACTTCACTCTGGCTTCTACAGAATGTGAATACTTCCCCTAATCAATCCATATCTATATTTAATTTATGTGGTGTGAGTGTCATTGTCTTAGTCCACCCAAGCTGCTACAACAAAATGCCATACAGCTGTCAACATAAGAAACCACCAAACCTGTAATTTTTATGAGTTTATTTGAGCCAAACTGATGATGTATGCCAGGGAGCAAGATCTCAAACAGTCCAGAGAATGACAATTTTGCAGCTTTTTTGGGCATTTGAAATTAAGGAGGGAACATAAGGAAGATTACATGGAGGTGGAAAAAAGCTAGGCTAGGATTGGGTTTCAGGACAGTTAACAGTATTATTCGGTCTCTTGAGTGTGATTACACTGGGTCATTAGCCCTCAATCCTTTGAGCTTCCCCAATTTGCCAAATTAACTCCTTTCTTGCTTAAGTTTACCAGCGGCACTAACTGCTGCTTGCAATCAAAAACTTTACTTGAAACAGTCAAAGAAGAAGATAAGTGGAAATAAATGCTGAAATGATATTCACGGAGAATATATTTGTAAAACAGTAGGTATTGCGGACAAACAATTCTAGTTAAAACTGGAAACAATTTAGTGCAAAATTAGTATTCAACCATCTCAGCACATTGCTAGGAGCAAATATAACCACACCAGGTTTCCAAAAAGTAAGAGTAATATTCTTTCTCAAGGATAGTGGTGAAATCACAATTTTGAGTACTGAAGAGGGAATGGGTTTCCTGCAAGGTAGAGGTTTACCTCTGTTTTTACCATGTAAGATCTCTGTGTCTTTGATAATTTCACATCTTTGGCACGACTAAAGGATTTTTTAATTCAAATTGAACTTCAACTTGGCTAGTCCCTCCCTTCTCTCTCCTTCCCCTGTGGGATTCTTTCTTTTCATTGCCAAAGATTAGATTTTCTGTGAAAGCCTTGAAGGCAATAGACATCTATACTGGAAATGAGTTACAAAATTGTCCAAAAAGGGAGGAGCAATCCCAAAAGGTAAGTGAGAAAACTTCAATTCTTATATTGGAAAAAACAAAGCAACAAAAAAGGTCTGATTTCAAACTGAGTTTCCTATTGACATTTTTTCTCTTGTCACGAAAAACAATCATCATTTAAATTGAATGAGAAACTGTTATTCTTCTATTTTACCAAAGATGCTAGGTTGTGTATGTTTTAAACATCAAGCAAGCATCTCCATAGAAAATGGCTTGCTGCCAATATCTGGTGTGCCCAGGAATCCTAAATAATCTCATTCTTAAAGCTCACCCTTACGGACCAGACTCTTCACATACTAGAGTAATAAACACAATTTAACCAAACATTTAAATTGTTTAAAAGGCAAGCACCTGTGTTTTAAAACATACAATGTGGGAATGGAATGCTCTTTATCTTTGCAATAGGCTGCCAAGTGAAGTACCCTAAGCCATCCCCATTAAGAATAAGAGTGCAATCTTTGGGTAGAATGACCCTTCTCCATATGTGCAGCTGGTGGAGACTTGCCAGACTTTTAGAACAGCTCACATATGCCAGTTCTTGTTGGTGGGTGAGCGATTCAAGATGGAAGGCTGAAACAGGATTCAGTCCTAATCCTGTTAGGGATGCTGGTTTTATTGGGTCATAGTTTAGTGGTTAGAACACAACTTCATATGCCCACAATAGAACAGATTCATTGCTCCCTCCTCAAAGCTATGCACATGAAAGGCACCACAATGTTAGTAAAGTGCAAACATCAAATGTAATGATTACAAATAAAAAATGCCCACAGTATATATTGTAGACCTTAACTATTACCTTGTTATTTTATCAGTCATTAATCTTTCCACCCTCATATATGAAATATGTAACAATAGTTTTATGTTCTACCAATTGGTGTGTGAAGTCATAAATTGTGCCAAACTAAATTGGTTGCCAGTTTAGACATGATGATAAGGGGGATCATATAAGAATTATGCATTATCAAAACTGTATTACCTCAACTTTAGTCAGCTGTTCAGTCTATTAATCCAAAAAGTTGTGAGAAGCCTGAGGCTGGATATGAGGGAATATGATTCAATACACAAGAACTGAGCTCCAAATATTAGCTCTTATAAAATAGCCCTTGAAAATGTCTTTTCTTTATGTTTATTTGCCATGGGAAATGGTATCAATTTTAGTTCCGTGTGAGAAGATTACCTTGGAGGAAAAAATCACATAGGTTATTATGTCAGGTCTCCTAAGTGTTAGATGACCCTTCAATAAAGAAAACAACAACAACAAAAAGGGGTCCTTTGCTTTTCTTATAATTGCTCAGGCTTCTATTGAAAAGTGACTTAAAAAGCCACTTTATGAAATTACTCTTTAATATTTGATAAATGAGGCAGTCTTATAGGCCTATATGGTCACATAAGTCATGCTTCTCAGCTAAAACTTTGTTCACCTGGGATGGTCGTTAAGCAAACCTTTCAAGATGACAAGAGTTCAGTTCTTCTGTCTCATTTACAGAAAGAAGAATAATGGAATAAAGTCTGGAGAGTTCAAAGGAAAAGAAAAGGGTATGCACACATGCACAAACACACATCTTTCTAACCTACAAAGGCAACATAATTTGTGGCAAAAAGTCACCTTCTAAGTGGCAGAGTAAATAGGGAATATTTATTTCGAAATCCTCAGGACACATTAAAGTGAGGATAGTGGGACAATATTATTTTAGGCCCTTAATGATTGAGAAAATTGAGGTAAAGGGATAATGAAAAATATATGAAATACTATACTATTAATCTCAATTAAACACAAGAACTTGCTCAAATATTCTCATTCAGAGATTTGAACCTCTAGTGGAGTGTGAATTGAACAATATAGATATCAGATATTCAGTTCCATCTATATCTAGATGTTATTTCCATTTTATTCCAAGTGAGAGAGCACTGCTTTTAACCACAGACTGAGATAGCTCTGGCAATCAGACTGTCAGATCTCTCCATTGGATTTCTCCTCTTCACTCCAACCCCCACACTCTATGTACTCCACACATACCTACCAGCTGCCCATCGGATCCAGCTGCTGCAAGGCAAGTTTTCATATGATGGACAGCCCATAGCAGTAGGAGAAGCCCTTCAGCAAAATTATCCCTTTGGCCTCAGTTCTGACTTTGGATACTGATACAGGTCTGGCAAAAAATAATACATACCCATTTGCAGAAAACATGAAAAATACAGAGGTGGGGTTTTTGTTTGTTTGTTTTGAATCGCTCAATCTCACCACCCAGAGTGATGACTAACAATATTTAATTTGGTATAGTAAAAAAAATTTTTAGTCTGAAAAAACATGTAAAAGTTGAGTTCACACTGTATATGCAATTTTGAATCCTACTTTACTTCCATTTTTTACTTAATTTTTTAAAATATATTTTATTGATTCTTTACAGAGAGGAAGGGAGAGGTAGAGAGAGTTAGAAACATCGATGAGAGAGAAACATCGATCAGCTGTCTCCTGCACACCACCCACTGGGGACGTGCTGCAACCAAGGTACATGCCCTTGACCAGAACTGAACCTGGGACCCTTTAGTCCACAGGCTGGTGCTCTATCCACTGAGCCAAACCGTTTAGGGCTTTTTACTTAACTTTATATTGTGAGCACTTCTTCATGTCATAAAAGCATTCATTGTAGTCACTATACACATCCTATATAATCCTATATAATAAAAGAATAATATGCAAATTGACCAAATGGCTGAATGACCAGTCAAATGATGTGCACTGACACCAGGGGGCAGATGCTCAATGCAGGAGTTATCCCCTGGTGGTCAGTGCGCTCTCACAAGGGGAGCGCCGCTCAGCCAGAAGCCAGGCTCACAGCTGGCAAGCCCAGCAGCAGTGGTAGGAGCCTCTCCTGCCTCCACTGCAGGTGGATGGTAAGGAGTGAGGGGTTCTGGACTGTGAAAACCCGGACTGTGAGAGGAATGTCTGACTGCCAGCTTAGGCCTGGCTAACCCTCCCCTCCAGTGCACGAATCTTGTGCACCGGGCCTCTAGTCCCTTCTATATAAAGTAATGATTATAGAGAACGAGGAGAAAACACAAAACTGAAGGAAAAAAGTAAGCAATCCAACACTTGAGGATGGAAGAATGATCATTCCAATTAGCAATTTGCAAATCCTACAAGTTATGGAGGAGGATGTTAGAGGGAAAAATTAGGAACTAGCACAAAGAAGAATGAAGCTACTTTGATAAATCTAAACTAATAAAAGCGAAATATTAAAATTAACCATTTCTCCAACACAGGGTAAGCCACGCCCACCAGCCAATCAGAGTGGCTGTATGCAAATTAGCCCAGCCAACATGGCGGCCGCCACTCACGGACCTGAGTAAACGTTTAGGCAGCGTCCGTTGCAGCAGGAGCGAGAGGGAAACTGTTTTCGGCCCTTGGCGGGCAGCCTCCGAAACATGTTTCAATAATGTATCAATCATAGCATCCTCGGGAGCTGAAGGGAACAGCAGACCTAGCCTGAGTCTAAAACTATAACATTGTTGCAGTATAGACTCTG
>PVJC01024405.1:0-25593 GCA_004026665.1 Murina feae
CTCTTTCTCTCCTGGCCAAACTCTGATCAGCCTCCTCCTGGCCTCCCTATGTGGGTTTCTTCCTCCCCCTTTGTCTGTTTCCTCCTGATCCTCCAGCACCTTCATGGTCCCCTCTTCCTTTTCCTTCACTGTCCTGCTTAAACACATCCCTCTGAAGGCATGGTGTTCCCTCCTAATGTCGTCTAATACAGGTGGAGATGATGACCAACCTCACTGGTTTAATAGCTTTAAACCTTGGTTTGGTTCAGATTTGTATTAGCTAGGTAAGAAATCTGCTAACCCTCCTAAGACAAGACAGAAGAAGTTAAACTTATCCTAGGAATTTATAGTCTGCGATATCCTGATATCTATCAACTTGATACCATTGTAATTAGCTAGTTATTAATAATAGGAAAGGATCAAAGGGGGAAGCCAGACATTATAAGCATGGCCATCTGGGCAGCTTCACCAGGAAGCTGCAACTTTGCACTCCCCAGGGAGCCACTAGCCTACTCCCTGAATATTACTAAGGTTCAGGGGTCCAACAAAGGGGAAATGGACACACATGGAGTGAAGTTGGGGTGACTTAGGTAAGGTGCCTGTTCGTCAAAGCTAGGAACAGAGAACACTGGCCAAAATGGGCAAGGTCACTACAGGTGTGTAAAAATTTAGGGATACACAATCCCCCAAAACAAAGGATGTTCACTCTTTTGGCTCTTGGCTCACTCTTGTTTTTTAAATATATTTTATTGATTATTTTACAGAGAGGGAGAGGGATAGAGAGTTAGAAACATCAATGAGAGAGAAGCATCAACCAACTGCCTCCTGCACATTCCCCACTGGGGATGTGCCCACAACCAAGGTACATGCCCTTGACCGCAATCAAACCTGGGACCCTTCAGTCCACAGGCTGTCACTCTATCCACTGAGCCACACCAGTCAGGGCTTTAGGCTCACTCTTGCCTTTCTGGTTCCTTTGACTTTGCTCCCGCTTGCTTTCTTACATTTATCCATGTTCCCCCCCATAACCATGTGGCCCTGCAGACCCCACATGCAATGGACTAATGGACTGCAACTGGGAACACAAACTAAGCCAGCCTAATGCTGGACTGCACACTCCTTCAATGCAGAGCAAAAATTCTGGACACTGGCTTTGACTCTAGCCCTATCAATGCCGCAGCTATACTCTTCCTCAGTCCCACCGAGGGAAATGGGGCCTTGGAAACTCAGCGGTTTGATTCCCACAAAAGAAAATAAGTCTTTCTACAATACCCCATCCTCCTGTGCAAGTCTCAGAAAATTCCTTTTCTCGGGATATCACCAGAAGCCACTCCCACCAGAAACCTGCGGGGATGTGGACCTCTCCCCATTGATAACAAACTAACTCATCCCCTTGTGGGACCTGGAGATGCTAAAACTTGGCAAGAAAAAGCAGTATAAATGTATTTGTTAACAAAATGATACCAAATATAATAGTCAAAACTGACCCCAGAAAACTCTAAACTTCACATTATAAGATATTTTGGGATCTTATCTATCAAAACTGATTAGTCAAAAATCTAGTCCTAAACATAGGGAATGGATAGATTAGCCTCTGATTCCAGATGCCATTGAACTCCCACCTCCCAAGAACATTCCGACCTCAATGCGGGTGATAGATGCACAAGTGCCTATTCACCTTCTTTATTGATAATCTTAAAACTGAGATAATAGAAAACAGAAGACAAGATGGCAGCATGTCCCCATCTCTCAATTACAAGACTTCTGTGAGTCCTTTGAAGATACTTCCTCTCGGAAAAAAGGAAAAGTTACAGACTAAATTAAATGCTCTCGGACGAAGTGTTTAGGTAAATCCAAGAATAGCAAGCCATGTACATTTAGTCTAGTAAAGATACTTCTGCATCTTACAAAGGAAAGGGCCCCTAAAAGGGGGCGTTAAGGACGAGTTCCAGTCCATGTGGTTCCTCGGGTCACAATGCTCTGGAGTTTCTGTGGGAGCCTCAGGTCCCCAGAATCACAAGCACCTGGCACTCGGCCGCTGCAAGGTTTTCTCGTGGACTGAAGCCTGCTTGGGCGTGCCTGTCCTTTTCTATTAGCCCGACTTCCAGGGGTCTGTGCTCATCTCCGCGTTGTTCCATTTTAGCAAGAATCCAGCTGAGCCATGGAGTGATCCTTGATTTCTTGAGGCCTGGTCACCAGGCTGCCTTCAGCAAGACCCCTGCTGGGTGGGTGAGCCAGACGCCCCTCCCCCTTGATGTTTCCATCCATCAACCCCACCCTGCTCCCTGGCTGCACACCCCACTTCCCAGGCTGCTTTCTGAGGTGAACCCCATCTCTGCCCTCCCCCCAAGGCTCCACTGTAGATCCCATACCTATCGTCGTGGCCCCCCCTTTGAAGAAAGTCTGTCTTTCTATGGTTTAACAAGTGTTATGCATAATTTTTCCTTTGACATCTGGTGTCTTCCTTTTTCTTTCACACCTCCTGAATGCAGCGGAAAATCACCCTCTAAAATCCTGCTCCCAGCTGGTGAGTCCCATCTCTCGCTGAGATCCTGAGATCTCTGTCCCCTTTGGAGCCTCCAGCTTTCTAGAACCATGCAAAAGCCTTCCCACCCCAACGCCTGTCCTCATTCCACCCCAGGCACGGACCTCGCATGACCATGTAAGAGCTGAGCAAGTGCAAAGTGCACCTGACTTCAGGACTCTCTACTCCTGCCTCCTGCCTTGCAAAAATCCCCCAGTTAAAGCATCGTCTAGGGCTGAGGGGGGGAAGAGAAGAGTGGATCTGAGGAGAAATCCAAAAATGCATATTTAAGTAAAGCAACTCGCCGAGACATTTATTATTTCAGCCCCAAGTCTGTTTGCCAATGAAAAGAGGAGGAAGTTTGACCAAGTTTTTGGTTCTTCTGTTTGTGCATCACGCAGAAACCCCCTTCTGTGGAATGGGATCTTTCATTTGAATAGCGTATCAGCGATAATGATTATATTTACTGAAAATGCTATAATTCCAGATGATTAACTCAAACTCTAAAAGAACTTGCTTGCTTTATGACTAGGTATCATCATGAAAAACAAAAAACTATTAAGAATTTAAATGCAGGGAACAGGTGGTGTAGGTGACAGAACTGGTGAGAAGCCAAGCAGGGGGTAGTGAGACACAGACACGGAACACCATAGGGATTAATGAGAGCAACAGGCGGGCAGGTCCTGACCTGGAGGGAGGGTGTTTTGCCCCTGGGGTCCAGGTGCGACGCACGTGGCAGAGTCTACAATAGACTTAAGTGCACAAGCTGCAGCTGCTGTGAGAAAGACGCTAAATACCCTGGTCTCTCCTTACCTCCTACTTCCCCGTCTCCCTCCAGCACCTCCCACCGGTGGAATCTGGCTGGAACCCAGCTGCCAGGGAAGCCTGTCTGCTGAGCAGGGACTGGGGAGGCTGGTCCTGGCAGCAAGCAGTGCAGAGGCTGGGACATGTCGTAATTCCCAACATGACACAAGGCAGAACTCATCACTCATGGAACATGTCTAGCTACAGGGGGCTCCTTTCATGAACATGCTTCTGCCTAAACCGGGGAAGTAGTAGAGGTAGCGCACGCCGGTCCCCTGTCTGACACCCTCGGTGTTAGGGAGCCATCTTCTAAAAGAGCTGCCTTCGCCTCTTGCAAGCTCCTGTTGGGAACATGCCGACTAGCAAGCTCACTGGGAATTGTGCAGAAGCACCACCCTTTCGTCCTTCAGAAAAGAAGAGGATTTTAGTGGATTCTTCTGAGTCTGAGCCTTTAATTTCTCTCTATATGGGACTGGGACAGCTGGCGGGGACTGCATTTCCTGTGCCTTTGCATCTAAGAAGCATTTGGGAAGTAGAAAGAGACACATTTCAACAGGAACTTCGTTGGGTGATGAAAATTGCAGGATGGTTTCAACGCCAGGCAACATCCAAGGCCCATTAAATCATCTTTCTTATTGTGTTGAACACTGTCAAATTCAGACGGAATCCATGGCCACAGCTGGATGCACGGAGCATGGAAATGCAAGCGGCTCTGTCCCTGCTTCAGCGATAACCGCGCAGATGTGTGGGCGGCAGGCACAGAGGCTGGATATTGATTGCAGATCGGCAGTCGGCCTGGAGGAAAGCCGCTGTTTCACAGTGATTCCTAAACCCAAGATTCATGCGAGCGAGAGGAGGGAGGGGAGCAAGCATGTTCTTGCATGCTTAGCAGCGAGCATTTAGACAGAAATTTATGGTCTGCTTTTGGCGTCTCATTTGCAAACTGCGGGGATTTTTTCCTTTTATCAGACACGTAGATAAAAAAAAAACCAAACTAGTCTTAGAAATAAACACCTTCAAACTCCAGTGCCTTTCTCTCCCCTCCTCATGATTTTTGTATTTTTGGAGACTGTAGCCATGGCACTGCTCAGAAACAGCACAACTCCTGGCACCACTGAGCCGGCCTGGGTGCCCATCAGCCCTTGTCTGAGAGCTGAGAGTGGGGACCAGGCTCCCCTGAAACCCACTGCACCCCCCACTGTTTCATTTCCTCCTGATTCGAATGCTCACATCGATGCTGGGGCCCCCAGGGAGGCTGGCAAACAGATCCTTTCCTTCCCAGGGATGCAGGCACAGCAGCTGCGATGGCCTTGCATAGGGATCAGCTCCATGAGAACCAGACTAAGTTGGGCGACCTCAGCTAAGATGTTGGAAGCATTTTCAGCCATAGAAATGCATCCAAGGGAAGGGCATATGTGGTACCTTGGAAAGCAAGTATGGCTTCTAGGTTCTGAGGACCTGTGAAATTCCCTCTAGCATCACAGCAGGACCATCCCCCACAGCCAGGACAAGTGGCCTTGGCCATTTCAGCTAAACAGCCCTTTAATGTCTCCCTCAGCCTCCTGGGCTCAGCGTGCTTCTCTGCTGGGCCTCCCAGGTGCTCTGGTCCTCTGGCCTGTTTACAGAGCAGCTGCTCCTCCAAACTCTGCTTTTCCTCACCTACACACATGTCGCTATGGTCTAATGTTTGTGTCCCCACTCCCCCAATCCATATGCTGCAATCCTACCCCCAATACGGCGCGATGAGAAGCTGGGGCCTTCGGGTGTTAGGTCGCCAGGGCAGGGTCTTTTGACTGGATGGGTGCCCTCCTGAAAGAGATGGCGGAGAGCTACCTGACCCCTTCCGCCTTATAAGGACACAGCAGGGGGCAACTGTCAGGAAGAACATGTCTCCAAAGAATAAGGGGCAGAGAAACTTCTAAAAATTACTAGAGGCCCGATGCATGAAATTCATGCAGGGGGCTCGGCCCCCATGGCTGCCGACACCTCCATGGCTGCCTCTGCCTCGGCCCCTGCGGCACTGCAGTTTAGTCCAAAAGGTCATCTGGCCTAATTAGCATATTATGCTTTTATTATTATAGATATGTGTCGTAAGAGTTACTTAGGAGAGCTAAGTGGGCTTCACTCCTCTTCCTTATGTGTACAATCTCACCTTTGTAACAGAGTAAGATCCACAGATTAAATTTAAAAAATTAAGATTGTTGGGTCGCATTAAAGTTTCTTAACAATTGACATTTCACCCAACATTTCTAATTTAAAAACATGTCTTGTAATTTTTTTGATCATCAACAAAACTCACAAGCATCAGTGAGGTCTGCCTAAATGCCCCGAGGCAGGCTCGTCGTAAGGGCCCTTGAGGATCTGGGTAACGTGAGGCCAGGAACCACTGACAGTTACTGATGCCCCTAAGACAAGTGTCTCTTTCCAGACTGACACTCCCTGGTTGGTGTATGTGAAGTGATTCTGCAAGATGGCTGAAGCAAGAGCTGCGGACGATACAGACACTACTCTGCATATGCAATGGGGTGCAAAACTCCGTTTTATAATAAAATCTCAAGTTAAACACAAACTGCATAGCATCTAGATACGCAGGCACAGATTTCACTCAGACTATGCCAGCTCTCTATCAATCACCATCGCTCCATTAAAACCATGCTTCAAAAAGAACACTTACAATACACAACCATGACTAATTTATTTCCTTTATAAAAAAAAAAGAAAGAAAAAGAAAGGAGTAGGAGTGCCCAAATAGATGATAAGCTCATTTGGTTAGTTAGTCAGACCATGTTATAGGGACTTTAATCTGAGTTCCAGAGGTTCATGGGCACCTCAAAAGCCTGTGAACCGCCTCAGGGTGAAAACAAGATTTTGTTTACACAGGCCTAGGGGAATTTCAGTATTTTATTCAGCGCCTCCAAGGATGCCATGTCCTAGCTCACTGAAAAGTCAAGGACCCTTGCTCCCAATGAAAATAGTGGAATGCAAAGATGATGAAACGTTCCATAACCTGTTACACACCATGAAGTTACAGAAGTACCCAACTCCCAGGAGAAGTAGAGCGTGGCCTTAATTTTGGGGACAGTTGAACAGGCCTTCCAGCCGCTGGTGCCGGGAGCCAGGCCAGGTGAGCCGGCCTTCTCTGGTGCCTGATTTCTCTCCAGCAGTAATCCAGGCACTAGAAGTGAGCGAGGAGGAAGTGTGCTTCGGACGTAAACACTGAAGGACCCTGGCTGTGTTGCAACTGAAGCCCAAGGGAGCTGAGTTCCAATCCCACTCTGCTCCCTAATAGCTATGTGGGACAATAACAGAGCTACTCATAAATGTCTCCCAGGGTTAATGTGGATAGTACATGAGACAACATATAACGTGATGGTAAATATTACTGTAAATGTAGTTTAAAAGATTATTGCTTATAAAAACTAGTTTTATGGTGCTACCATGAGTACATATTTTGTTTAGAGCACAACTTAAAAATAAAAGCAATGTTCCTAATATATGCCCTTGGAATTGGTTGAGATGAATTACAATGTATAATTATATCCAAACTAGTTTCAATATTGAACTAATAAAAATACACTTGGAATTGTCAAAAATTTATGTGTGTGTGTGTTTATGAACAAATTCTCCAAATTTTGAATGTGTTTTTCAAAGTATTCAATAAATGAAATGCCAAAAACAGTTAGCTCTTGATGCTTTTGGTCAATTGCAGTGTCTTAGAATAAGCTGGCACAGAAAAAAATGACAAAAACAAGGGAAGAAAAATTCATGCTTTGCTAATAAAATGCATCTCCTGGAGTGAGCAAGTTCTTCCTTTCTGGATCCTGAAGGCTCAGAAAGCCTGACAAGCTACAGAAAAGTTTCCAATGTGCCTGTACGTGACACAGCCTTGCTCATGAACACGTGGTGCCTCGGTACAAGAAGGTAGGAATGAATGTGATAAAAGAGCGCAATTTGGAAGGTTTTATTCTAAAAAATACATACATTGGAGACATCTTGCTCTAGTAACATGCACCCTAACCCGGAAAAATGACCCAGTGCTTGCGACTGTGATTGTGTAACAAGTATTGCAAGTTGCCAAGGCGGGGCTACTCCCCACTTCCACTCTCTCCCCACAACAAAAACGAGAACGAAGCCTTGCCGGCGTGGCTCAGCGACGGAACATCGACCCACGAGCCAGGAGGTCACCGGTTTGACTCCAGGTCAGGGCACATGTGCGGGTGGTGGGCTTGATGATTCCCCAGTGAGGGGTGCGCAGGAGGCAGCCAATCGATGATTCTGTCTCATCATTGATGTTTCTGTCTCTCTATTCCTCTCCCTTTCTCTCCTTCTAAAAAAAAAATCAATATAAAACATATCTAATCTAATAAAAGAGTAATATGCAAATTAACCATCACTCCAAGACACCTAAGCCATGCCCACCAGCCAAGCCATGCCTACCAGCCAATAAGAGCTCTGTATACAAATTGACCCAGCCAAGATGGCAGCCAGAAGCCATGGAGTTAGAGTAAACAGGAGGCTTCCAGGAGACTTCCGTTGCACCAGTGATGGAGTTGAAACTGCCTGCCTATGCTGGCCGGGCCTCTGCTCAAGGCAACAGTGCTTCAATTAGAGAAGCCACGGAGCTGAAGCAAACAGGAGGCTTCACTGCCTGACTAGGACTCCGCTCAAGGCAACAAAATTTCAATTATAGAAGATAAATAAACCCAGAAACCTGATTCCAGCCAGCCTCGCTGGAATATTGGGTCAATGGGAGCTGTGGGAAGCCTGAAAAGACCCTCAGCCCCTCACCCAGGCTGGCCAGGTACCCCAGTAGGGACCTGAACCCTGAAGGGACTGTGGGCAGCTTGAAAACAGCCCTCAACCCCTCACCCAGGCTGGCCAGGCACACCAGCAGGTGGATATCCTTTGGGTTCCAGACTGTGAGAGGGCACAGGCTGGACTGAGGGACACCCCTGAGTGCACAAATTTTTGTGCACTGGGACCCTAGTTTAAAATAATATGAGAATGAAAAACTCATGAAGAAGAGCTGGGCACCACGAGGAGTGGATTTAGGAGTCGTTTAAGAAGCTGTTTGCTGACCAACCGCGTGGGAGCTGCAGTGGCCCGTCTGGCATGCGGTGGGCAGTGCCAGGTTCTGAAAACACACCCAAAGGCAGCCCCGAAAAGGGCAGGGTTTTGTTTTCCTGTTAGAACTGTCATATGCCAAGAGTTGGAATATAAATAAGCTCACTCAGCCTGATTATTACATTTTCATATACTCAGTTCCACAGTCAGTTTGTGCAAAGAACTTCCATTTCTAATAGGATTTCTACTTAATATCAAACTCTGGACATTAAAACAGAGGAGCGCCAAGGGAAACGCGGTATTTACTGTTAGTTGGTGGTATTTGTAATGAATGGGCACAGAGGGGTTTGTGTGAACATACATCGATTGGGCATTTCCCAGGAGCGCTCACCCTCACAGGCGGCCAAGGCACAAGGGAACCAGGACCAGACCACCTGCTGCAGGTCTCCGGCTTATGTGCAGCCAATAAACACACCGTCACTCTCCACAGTTTCAGAGCTGAGATTAAACAGAAGGAATCAACAGCGTTTTAAAAGCAGAAATGCGAACGGAAATGAGAGACGCCAGCCCTCTGCCCTGGACCACAGCGGCAGGCTCCAATTCCAGAGCATCAGGGATGTTCTCGGATTTAGACACTTCCAGAAACAAATAGGGATATCTTTACATGCCCGAAATCATCTACCTCAGTCCAAATGTTTTAAAAGCGAAGCCTCATTAGCTGATGCTTCGAGAAGCCAAAAGAACTCCAGGGGTACTGGGGATGAGCGCCCAGCCGGGGCTGTACGGGGTTTCCTCAAGGTGGATCTGTGGGTAGGACTCGGATTAAACAAAGACGACTTCAGTTGTTAAAATGCAGATAAAAAGAAACAATGTGCTGCATTTATAAAATGATCCACTTGTATATTGTCACATGTTAATTAGATGTGCCATGTCCTCCGTTTGCTATGAGGGTCTGAAGGGGGGGCAGTCTTGCATAATTAGACCCTAAACTTGTGGAATCTGATGCCAGTGCCAGGCAGTTAGTGTCTGATGGTTTGGTGGGTGGGGAGAAAACCCACACATCTGGAGTGCAGAAGCATTTGAGAAGTAAACACAGTGAACTGTTTATTCCTTTCGGCTCTCATGACGTTTTAATTCTTAAAAAAAAATGTGTATAGCCTGGCCAGTGTGCTCAGTGGTTGAGCATCAACCTATGCACCAAGAGTCACTCACTGGTTTGATTCTTAGTCCGGGCACATGCCCGGGGTTACAGGCTTGATCCCCAGCAGGGGATATGCAGGAGGCAGCCTATGGATATTTCTCTCTCATCAACGTTTCTCTCTCTCTCCCTCCCTCTCTGTCTAAAAATCAATAAAAAATATTTTAAAAGTTATTAAAAAAATGTGTACGGAGCCATGGATGTACAAATCACCATGTAGGTTCATACATACTTATAGATGTACATATAAACAAAGCAATTCTCCTAACATATTGTGCTTCCAGTTTAGTGTGGCAAGAGGACCATAAGGCACTCAGTTATAAATCAGATGTGGTAAATGCCTGATGAGGTAGAGCTGGTGGAGTGAGGGTGCAGTGGAGACATCAGACCTGCTGGGAGGGCCTGCTCTCCCGGGCACTGAAGGCGAAGTGCCCAGAGCAGGGTGCTCACAGTGAAGGTGGCTCTGGGGGCACTGCTCTGCATGGGACGGCTTACACCAGGCCTCAGCACTGATAGTGAGATGAGCAGTGCAATTCTAAACGCAAAGAGCAAACCTTCATGACCCTCTCTCCTGTCATTCCCGAAGAAAGCTTCCACTTGACCTTTCACAGAGCATTTTGGGTGTCACACAGCTTACTTTATTATTTCACAAGTTGAATTTATTTTTTTATTTTTATTTTTATTTTATTTTTTTACAGAGAGCAAGGAAGAGGGATAGAGAGTTAGAAACATTGATGAGAGAGAAACACCGATAGCTGCCTCCTCCACACCCCCTACTGGGGATGTGCCCACCACCAAGGTACCTGCCCTTGACCAGCATTGAACCTGGGACACTTCAGCCCGCAGGCCGACACTCTATCCACTGAGCCAAACCGGTCAGGGCTCACAAGCTGAATTTAGACAACAATACTCAGCTCGGAGTTAAATGTAGAAGAAGCCTTCTTTGCTTGGTGAGGGTTTGCTATTGGTGGTGGTGGTGATGTTTTTGTTGGGTTTGTGTTTTTTGTTTCGGTTTTTGTTTGTTTGAGTCTCAACTGCTGAACCTCATTTTTGATCCCTTTGAGTTCTTAGGAATAAAACTATTTCAATAATGTGAAAACGTCCGTCAAGAATCTTGGCACTTTTCCTGCAGATAAAGTGGGCATTCCAGTCCTCCCACATACTGAACAGTGAGGGTAACACAACCATTTCCTACACGTAGGTTCTTCCTTCTCAGCTAATATGACAACATAATATTGAAAAACTGATACTCAGATAAACAACGATGTGGGGGGGGGGGGCAATGCATGGCACAGAGTCACATAAGTGAATCACCTGCTGCTGTGATGCTATTCAGCTCTTCCTCGCTAACTTGTCAGGTTCTTGGAACAGGAAATCATACCTAATTTTAAAAACATCAAGACAGCGGCAATCGCAGCGTCTTGGTATAACATCATCATTACAGTCATCGACCCCATAGTGAGTACTTCCTGGGCACTCAGGTTGAGATAGGCTCAGTTCTCAGCCCTTGTTTCTCCTCTCTCTGTCCTGTGAGGTAATCTCTATTATTGTGCCCATTTCATAGGTGAGGAAATCGGGGCAGAGAGACTAATGGAACCACTTCTGAAGCCTGAGGTGAGACTGCGTGTATCCTTCCCCTGCTCATAGAAAGCAGCTCTGGTGCCAGATAAAACACAATTCTCTATTATAATTATGTCCCATGCAACATTTGAGATATACTTATAGTAAGCAATTATTTCTTGTGTATCTGAAATTCAAATTTTATTTTTATCAGCTAAACTTGGCAATCCTCACTTAAGGTTCCTCTTCCCTAAACTTTTTTCATTTCCCAACCTTATTTACATGCCTGAAGTTTCAGTAACCAATGTATGCTACATAGACATATATGTGTCACTATATAAACACACACACACCTGCACAATAATTTTGAATATCCTATTTGAAAGTGTGATAACAGTGTCCAAATCTTGCTCGGCATTTACCATGTACCATACATATTCTCAGGGCTTTATATGTCTTAATGCATTTAACCCCCATGACAACCCTATGATGTAGGTACCATAATGTATCCCATTTTTACAGCAGAAGAAACTGAACCACAGAAAGTGCTTTGGTCTAAATGAATGTGCTCCCAAAATTCACGTGGAAGTTCTAACCCCAAGAGCATTAAAAGGTGAGGCCTTGGGGCAGGCTGAGGTCACCTGGTTGGAGCCCTCACGGTGGGGTGAGTGCTCTTATAGGAGAGACCCCTCCCCCAGGGCAGGACACAGTGAGAAGCCAGCAACCTGCCACTCAGAAGGTCACCTTCCCCAGAATGCAATCGAGGCTCCAGAACTCTGAGAAATAGGTTTCTGTGGCTTATAGACTAGCTTGTCAGTCGAATTTTATTATAGCAGCCCAACCAGATTAAGACAGAGAGGTTATACACTTTGGCCCAAAGCACATGACCAAGCGGTAGGACTGGAGTCCAGGCCACAAACTGGCTACAGAGGTCTTGCCTACCTCACTGCTCTCTATAAAATAACAGCCAGGGAGGCACAGGCTGAACGAAGCGCAGAGCATTTTGAATTTCCACCAGCCACTGTAGACAGTCTTGGTTGAGGGCCCAATGCAAACAGTAGAGATCTTAGGGGGGCCATGTCCTAGCACCAGGACTGAGTGAGCCCTCAAGCAAACACAGCTGTAAACCAGCCTTAACAAATGTCCACAGCAAGCCTGGAAGGACCGCGCTGACGCGCAGGTAACTCAGATTCCTGCTGAAACAAACGTCAGCCCCTAATGGCAGACACAGAACCAAATACAACCTCTCCGACATCCAATGAAATTCTCCAGAAAGCGAAGACCAGAAGGAAATCAGTCGTCAGAACCGACCCCCAAGTCACAAGTGCCAGAGGTAATGAAATTAGCAAACAAGGACTTGAAAACATCAATGATAAATACGCTGCAAAAACAAATGAACCTTCTAGAAATAAAGAGCATAATGTCGGGGGAAAAAGTGCGCCTTGGATGGACCTAACAGTTCTCCATTATAAAGATGTAAAGAGTAGAAAAAAAACAGCTAGAGAAACCATGGAAACTGAAGTACAGAGAGACTTGAAAAGAAACCAAAACACCTCAGTGACTTCTGAGGTCATTTAATCTATGTGTAAGGAGAGTCTGAAAAGGGAAAAAAATGTAAACCAGAAAAAGACGTTTTGAAGAAATGATGGCTAAAATTTGCCTTAATTTAATTTCTAATTTTTAAATTAATTTGCCTTAATTTCCAAATCCATGGATCCAAAAAATTTAACAAGTCTTCAAAGAAAATCACAGCAAGGCATATCCTAAGTAAATTCCTGAAAACAGCTGATAAAAAGGAAACCTTAAAAGCAACCAGAGAGGAAAGATACATCATATGCAGGGGGACAAAGATCAGACCTCAGGACTTCTCATCAGATGCCAGACAATCAAAAGTAAGGGAACGTTCTTTTTAAAGTGCTGGGAGGAAAAAAAAACATCGACCTCGATCTCTCTGTCCAGGGAAAAATACGTCAAGAAAAAAAGGTGAAATAAAGACTTTTTCACAAAAACAAAAGCTTTGAGAATTCATGTCTAACAGAAGTGCTGCCAGAAGGAAAGGCAAAGAGAACTCTTCATCAGAGAGAAAATGATACCAGATGGAGCTCAGGTGTGCTGGACGGACTGACGAGCCCCGGAAATGATAAACACGCAAGTATATCTTAAAGGCATTTCCTCATTTTAAAACATTTCTTGATAACTATTTAAAACAACAGTAATAGCCCAGTACCCTGTATTTATAACATATGTAGAAATAAAATAAGAAAGCAAAGACAGAAGGGTGAAAATAGGATGCTGTTTTAAGGTTATTACTTTAGATATGATGAAGGTATATGATATACAAAGACAGACTGCAATAAGCTGACATGCATATTGCCCACGCTAGAGCAGCTACTAAAAAAATAAATCTAATTGATAAATAAAACCTAAAAATAGTAAAAAAAAAAAAATACTCAACTAACCCAAAAGGAGTCAGAAAATAATTAAATGCTGAACAACGAATAGGTAAAACATACAAAAAAATAAATAACAAGAACTCAAACCCATTCATACTGTCAGTTGCTATAACATCCATGGTCTACACTGCAAATAAAATGTGAGTTGTCAGACTGTATATAAAAGCAGTGATCAACTATTTTCTCTACATGAGATATATTCTTTAAATACAAAGAAAGAAACAGGATTAAAAGAAAAATTGAAAACGGATATATCATGCAAATACTAATTATAAGAAAACCAACAATTCTATTAAAAATGGGCAAAAACCAGGACACTTCAAAAAATAATATGTGCAAACAACTGAAAAGCTCACCAAAAGGTTCTCAATATTGCCTACCTTCAGAGAAATGCTAATTAAAGCTACAATGGGATACTGCTAATATATGCATTCTAATTGGTTAAAATGAAGAAGTTGACAATACTCAGTATCAATGAGGATGTGGTACCCAGAAGCCTCCTGCACTGCTCCTGGGAATGTGAAATGCGACAACGGGGTGCCAGTTTCTTACAGAGCCAACCATATACTTGCCATACGACCCAGCCACTGCACTCCTAGTAATTAGTGAAGGAAAATGAAAACTTATGTCCACACAAGGGCTTGCACATGTTTTTCATAACAGCCTCAAAATGGGAAGAACCCAGATGCCTACCAACAAGTGAGTGGGTAAACCAACTGTGAACCCATGCAAAGGGACACTAGCCAGCAAGCAGGAGAAAGGGACGACTAACACGCACAGCAGCATGCATGAATCTCAAGCTTTAAGCTTTATGCTGAGCAGAAGAAGCCAGACACAAACAGTGCCATTCATTCACATCAAATTCCAAAGCCGGCCAAACTAACCTATAGAGGCCACAGCAGAGTGGTGATTGAGGGGGTGGGGAGGGGTGGAGCAAAGGGCACTAGTGACCTTTCTGAAGACCGGAGGTGGTTACACGGGTTCCCATTTGCCAAAAGGTATTGAGCTCTACCCTGAAAATGTGTGCATTTTATTTCAGGTAAATGGTCCCTCCAAAAAGTTGATTTCTTACATTTTGATTTTACAGCGCTTACTCTCTTTTGTAAAGCAAACTTTCATCAATTAACACCCAAGAGGCCCTAACCAGTTCTGCTCAGTGAACAAAATAGAGTGTTGGCCTGTGAACCAAGGGGATCCGGGTTCAATTCTTGTCAAGGGCATGTACCTAGGTTGCAGGCTCCTACCCAGCCTGGGCCCTGGTCGGGCTCCTGCAGAAGGCAACCAATTGATGAGTTTCTCTCACATTGATGTTTCTCTCTGTCTCTGTCTTTCCCTCTCTCCTCCACTCTCCCTAAGAATCAATGGAAAAATCCTTAGGTGAAGATAGATAGATGATAGGTAGATAGATAGATAGATAGATAGATAGATAGATAGATAGATAGATTATAGATACATAGATAGATATATTATAGATACGTAGATAGATAGATAGATAGATTATAGATAGATAGATAGATAGATAGATAGATAGATAGATAGATAGATTATAGATACATAGATAGATATATTATAGATACGTAGATAGATAGATAGATAGATTATAGATAGATAGATAGATAGATAGATATATTATAGATAGATAGGTAGATAGATAGATAGATAGATAAAACACTCAAGAGGAAAGGGACTCTACCCATGAATCTAGGAAATCACAGGTACCCCAAATGTTGGCTATACATCAAATAGATAAATAATGTGCGACTTGAAAATGAAATTGTTTACTTGAGTTGTTAGTTTGAAGTTTCAGTGCCTGGAAGGTTCTATGATAGCGCCCAGACCTGAAGATGCAGGAAAAATTCCATAGATGAGGTTCCTCTGTGAATGTCCGCACCATGACCGTGAAAAGATGCCGTCAAACACTAAGATGCACCTGTGTTGTTGAGGCCACAGCAGTGCTTGACTCCTGGTTCTAAAATCTGTGTGTGTGTGTGTTGTATGTGTGTGTGTGGGGGGGGGGGTTGTTTGAAATTAACAAGCTCAATAAAAGTAAATGTAGAAAAGGAAGTTAACTTTCCATAAAAGCTTTCAGATGCTCACATGACAGCAAGACAATCAAGTTGTCACATTTAATTATTTTCCTTCCGTTTATGACTATGAAGCGATCGTGTACACCTCCAGGCATATTTACAGGTTGGGTAACAAACTGCTTCCTGCTGATGATGTCAGCCGTAATGTGAGCAGTGCCATTTTTTCAGATTGTCACCTAAAGTAGCTAACGCTCTATATACCCTTAAAAGCAACAGTGACACAATTCAATTATTGCTCAAATCCCCCTCTCATGCCCCGAGTGTATGACCAAACATAAATTCCAAAGCAGATGTCAAGAATGGCTTGTGATCAAAGAAGGAACAATAGTCTCTCAGTCCCATTTAATTCCATGTGCATTTCTTGGTTACTGGAATGATGACGATATGATTGCTAAGACACCCTAATTTATCTAGAAACTCAGTAAACCCCAGTACAGAGTTGTATAATGTAAATATTACAGCACATAATGAGCAAATCCAAAATTGACCTTGGAGAGTGAATGTGCTAGACTCACTAAAAAATAATTGGAAAAGTACAATATTATTGACTTAATAAAATTAAGTTCAGAAACAAGTTAATTCATCACAGTAACATTTTCAAATTTCAAAGTCAGTAGATCATTAAAGTGCTATGCAAAAAAACTGAATAGAAAATATTAGCTAAATGTGTGGTAAAAAAATCTATTCATAAAATGGATAACAGAGTCCAGATATATATATATATATATATCAGGTTTATCTTTAATCATTTTATTTTCAAAAATTAACATGTTTGCAAAATTAGATCATTTTGTAAATTGGCTTATTACATATTTTTGAAAAGTGCTCAGACCCAAAAAATGTCAAGCTGTCTGCCCTGTGTATGATGGCCGGTGGACAGGTCTGCGCGGAAGCCTACATTGTCTGTCACAGCCATGGGGGAGGCAGGATTCAGAATGAATTGTGAGGAAGACCCAATGCTGTTCCAGCAAATACAGCTAATGGTGCTCGGCTGCTGTGGTGCCGGAGAAGGTAAGAAGAAGCAAGCTCCTGGCTGCCATCCCATCTCCTGAGCACTTCGAATCCTGAATGACTTCACAGCCTGCATCCCTTCCTAAGGGGAAAGCTGGTACCCAAACCAGGATATCTACCTATCTCTCTCTCTCTCTCTCTCTCTCTCTCTCTCTCTCTCTCTCTGTCTCTCTCAAATCAGCAGAGTTGCATTTGTTGCCAGGCAAGTTAAAAATGGCAAATAAAAGCCAATAAATGCCTCCCCCAGTTAAAGAGAGGTTTCTCTTCACTTGTTTAAGTGGCAATCCAATAATTCACTACTTTTAAAGCCATTTCAGTTCATAGCGTCCTCATTATATGTGTCCATTAACTGTAACATATGCCTACCAGCCAGAACAAGTCAGAATAGTTCAATTGGGAGTTAAAGTTTATTTGGTAATAAAGCACAAACGAGTGCTTCCTTAGCTTGGCCTGGAACTACAGTGTGATGGTTCTGCAGAGAAGGAATGAGAAAAAGAATCTAGTCTCTGTCATAGGAGACTTCCCATGTTTTTATTTTACGTTTACCTGCTGCGGTCTTCACAGGCAGGACAACACTTACGGTTTGGCAGCCACAGGTTTTCCCAGGAGCACACACATGGGCCCCAAGGGCCTCCTTCCGGGCCACAGGCATCGTTTCTGGGGAAATACACGTGTGCTCTAGAGGTCCCATGCCAGGTAAGGTGGGGGCAGGGCTGTGTGGGATTGTCATGAAGGGGCAGGTCGCGATGGTGCACTAATCCATGTGCTATTCTTATATTAGAAATGCATTTCGTGTGGCTATGACCAGTTTTATCAGTGAACTTGACAATGCCTGGTGGACTAGCATTCGTGAAATACGTAAGAGGTTTTAGAACCAGAAGTCATGAAGGCCCCATCCATAGATCCCTATTGAAAATGCAGAGGCCAACCAATGCATCGATGACTCAGGTTTGGAAGCATAACCACACCAATCTTTAGAGCAATAGCTTTGATCAATCTCACAGAAAACATTCACTTAGAAGTTTAAAGATATACTGTAAATTTGTGAGAGAAAAAAATAATGTTTTCCATTTATCAAACGATTTACTAAGGCAGAATAAAGGGTAACATATTGGAAGTAAAAATAATAACAATAGCCCAGCCAGACTGGCTCAGTGGTTGAGTGTTAACCTATGAACCAGGAGGTCACAGTTCAATTCCCGGTCAGGGCACATGCCTGGTTGCGGGCTCAATCCTTAGTGAGGAGCCTGCAGGAGGCAGCTGATCAATGATTCTCTCTCGTCATTGATGTTTCTGTCTCTTTCTCCCTCTCCATTCTTCTCTGAAATCAATAAAAATATATTTAAAAAATAATAATAGCATTTTAACTTAATAATAAAAATATACATAAAAGTAATTATATTGTAAAATCTCCATTGTTGATAATAAACTATGGATATTTTAAAATAGCTACTAAGCTGGCAAAATAACAAAAATGAGCAGAAATCCCTAGAACATCTTTTAATCTGTTCTAACTACACGGACACAGTTGATTCCTGGAAGAGGAGCTAAGAAGCCAGATGGAGTCGGGCTGGTCCTCCACCTCCGGGCACGCTGCTGGGAGGCACTGCCCAGTGCCCTGCATTCCAAGAGTGGGACCCAGACGGAGAAACAGTGGATTGTACTAAGTGACCTCCGAGATCTTGTAAAAATTCAAGGGAGGAATGTTGATGTAAACTGTTCATTTTCTGAGAAAATATAACAGCTCAAACAATGGCTTCTGGCTCAAGGGCTTAGCACAGCAATTTCATAATTTTTGTTCCTAAATGATGAACATTCTGTGAGTATTATTCCGATAAGAAAAGGATGTCAAGTGCTTATAATCGCTGCTAGTTAATATGTTATGAATAATACTAGCAACGTCCTTTGTAATAAACCCTCATCTCTTAGGAGCTTTTTTTTTTTTTTTTTGCTTATTTTGACATCAATCGCCTTTAGAGACTTATTTTAATTTTAATAACAAATAGCATAAAATAACAGATTTAAAATTATGTGCGACTGTCTTTTTCTGAATATGTGGTAATAAAGTGCCCCCAAAACAAGCCGCAAGCTGTTTGTGGCCTCAGACGTGCAAAGAATTAATTTCTGTGCTTCATGTACTGCAATTAGAAGTGGGTCTGTGCACCACGATTCAACCAGTAACTATGGCAACGCAGGCAGGGAAGCGCAAGTGCAAAGGGAGAGCCCAAATAAGCCGATGATCGCTGTTTTTCATGTATATTTTTAACGTCCCTGTAATAAGCAGAACTGCCTATAAAATGCATATTAATTTCCCCCCAGTCCTGCCATTCAAAGGGAATAGGTTAAAACATATTGCTCTGTAAACACACACACATGCACACACACACACGGTGCCGATCAGAACAGACTCACATTATTATTCCATTAGAGATTCTTTAAAAACACTCTCAGGGGACACTCACAATCCGTGCGCATGCCCCTTGCTTGCATGGGCTGCATGACAGGGCAGAAAATGTAAGGAAGAAATTCAGTTTGGGGAGTCTTTACCTTTTTGCCCCAAAGTTATAGCAAAACCACCTGTTTCCTGATGGCAGAGGCAACATGCTCAGGTTATTGGCAGCAATGGAGGGAGGGGAAGGTGGCTGCCAGCACATCTTTCCCTCGGGCCACAGTCCTGGGGCCTCTGCAGCCACTGGGAGAGCTGAATACACACACACACACACACACACACACACACACCTGGGAGGTTCAGCACTCAGGGAACAGTCTTTGGTGTAAAACCGTGGAAGAATCTGAGGCATATTTAAAGCAGTTTCCAAAGAGCACATCAATCAATGCTGATGAAAGGTATAAAAAGTGAGCCATTTGAGAAGAGGTTTGCCTTTTTTTCTTTCATCATTTATTGAGGCAAGAAAAGGCTCTGAGGAAGCCAAGTATGAGAGTGTGAACAGCAATCATCTCTTCATGGAAGACAGAATGAGAGAATAGCATAAATCCCAGAAAAACAACCTCAATTTGTGAAATAACTTCTTATTGTACGGACAGAAGAAACTGAATATCTCCCTAAATGAGCGGTAGAGTCCAACTGAATTTAATAAAAAAGACATCGAAACATCATGTTCTAGTTTAGTACAACAAGAGCTCACTAACCATTCTATCCCAATGTTTCGATTTCATGATTCTGTAATAGAGTTTCCATATGAAGAATTGCAAACCTTATTTCAATATGAAGTAAATTAGGAAGTTAAATTATTTCAAAGATGGAAAAATGAATCTCAACTAAGACAAGGCACCAAAGACTAGTTGATGCTTTGGTAACATTTTAAACACTGGACACCAATTGGCTTGTTTTCATATAGTTTTCCACCCATGTATTCATCGCATTGACTAGAAATGCTGATCTGGGTTCTCCGAACTGAATGAGAGACCCTCCTCCTGCCTCCTGGAGCTGCCAATCTGTGAGGGACACAGATAGTGATTAGTGAGTAAGTGGATTACATGGTTGTGATAAGAGCCCTGGGAGAAGTCAGTGTTGATGGGACCAAGATGAACTGTCAGAGCTCACACTGCCAGGTGCTCAGGGAAGACCTGTTGGGGTAGATGAGCTTTGAGCTCATACATGGGAGCCAGCGATGTGATGAAGAGTAGGACGAGAATAAGGAACACTGAGTCCAAGGGGGCGGTGACCGAGGGACCAGATGGCAGCCCCAGGGAGCACTGTGGGGAGGCAGGGGAGGGACATCAGGGCGCTGACTGATTGCACCTGGGATTAGATTTTCTAAATGCACCAATCCTCCCCGCCAATGAAAATGCTATCCCCCCGCTGCAGTGACTTCCTCAAAGGTACCGGTAAGAAAGACTGAGTGTGCTCAGCTTCCCGTGAGCAGTTCCGATTGTGCAGAGAGCAGCCCAGGAGAGCAGCCAATCAGCCGTAGCTAGGATTAGAGGGTCCAGGCATTAATGAGATGGAGAGTGCACGCCTGCTCTGTCCCTGCTCCCACGCCTAGGATGCCTCCACCATTGTCTGCACTCAAATCAGTGAGACATCATCGTAAAAGGAGCAAAGACTTTTCCTTCTCATTTGAAAAAGAGTGCTGTATAATTTTTAAAAATTCCAGCTGGATGGTCTTACAAAAACTAACTGACATCTTCTCCCATGATTCGAAGTAAATTTCTAAAAAATTGTGTTTTCCATTTGGATATATATCTACCATGGGAAACTCTTCCTGTTATTTCCACAGAAACCACTAGAGGGAAGACTTCTACTGAAGGAAATTTAAAAATGGCTTCCCTTGTTTCACAAATGCGAAAAACTCAGACATAAGTATGTCTCCACAATGAACTGTTATAAAGGCATCTCATCAATTCCACATGCGTTCCAACGAGTGCTGACGATAATGAGCATCCCTGCTATAACCTGTACTCTGCAAACACCTTTGCCTTCACTACCTCACTGCTTCTCCACACCAATGGCTAGTGAAGCAGGCATTAGGACCACTCAGCTGAAATTTAAAAATGCAAATGATTTAACAAAAGACACCTGAGATTTTAATGACACAATAAATACTAGAACTGAGATCTGAGGGTTTTTTTTCATGTACATTATATTGTCTTCTTTTTTCGTATTTCAATTTTTTTTTAAGGAAAACTGAAAACCTTATCGTCTCAGTTTTCTCATCATATTCTAGACTTTTAGCAAGATGCCTGGAACATAGCAGACACTGAATTACTGAGTGTATGGATGAACTGACATATGAATAAAAATAAGAGAATGAAGGAAGTCCACTCCTTTTCTTGGCAACAGGACCTAGCAATAGGATGCCTGTTGACCTTCTCACCACATCCTATCTCAGGATACCTGAGGGTATTACTTGCAGCTTAATAAGCCCTTTGAAAAATAACAGGCCTTTGCAATCCTTTCTCCATTATCAGAATCCTCATACTATGGGATTAAGGTGCCCCAAATTCATAGGTTGAAATCTTAACCCACAATGTGGTATTGAGGGGTGGGGCCTTGGGATGATTAGGTCATAAGGATGGAGTCCTCATCAATGGGATTAGTGCCCTTTTAAGAAGAGAGACTAGAGGGATGATTTTTCTCTTTGCCACATGAGGTTACAACCAGAAGACAGCCATCTGTGAATAAAGGAGAGGGACCCTCACCATGAACCTGACAGTCTGGCATCCTGACCTCAGACTTCCAAACCCCAAAAATGTAAGAAATAAATACCTGTTCTTTCAACCACCCAATCTGTGGTATTTTGTTATGGTAACTGAAGTAATACACCTCATCTTGCCCTACCTTCTCTACACTGTTTACTTTAGAAAATGTAAACTAGGAAGTTCTGATTATTCCACTAAATCTTACATAAAGCTCTATTACAACTCAAATATAGAAATAAGTCCCATGGGTTAACACAACCACAGAGGAAACCAGGGACAATGAACCAGAACGGAGAATTGTAACTGTGATTCCACCCTTGGTTTTTGCAAGAAGGTTGAAGCATTTGTCACAGGGCTGTGCTCTGAGCCGATACTGCTTCCATAACATAAAGATATTGGTGCTACTAGTATCAATAACCATAATTACCACCACTCAACTGTTACTGAGTCAAGGGCGATTATTGAAATCAAGTACATTTTCTTGAAAAAAGTGATAATTTCCTGGAAAAGACTAGACCCTTTTCCTGTTCCAGCAAGAAGGCTGCATTTGGTGATGTGGAGAGATGGGGGCAGGGAGAGGAAGGCATTCTTCTCTCATGGTAAACTCCTTTCCATGCAACTCAGGAGTCAAGACACAGCTCCTAAAGTGAACAGCTAACCCAACATTTCATACAACTCCACGTGTCATTCATATTTTCAAAAGAAATAAACAGAGTGGCCAGTTCACATGGCTCAGTGGTTGAGTGTCCACCTATGAACCAGGAGGACACGGTTTGATTTCCCATCAGGCACATGCCCAGAATGTGGGCTCCATCCCCTATGTGGGGCGTGCAGGAGGCAGCCGATCCATGATTCTCTCTCATCATTGATGTTTCTTTCTCTCTCCCTCTCCCTTCTTCTCTGAAATCAATTTAAAAAAATTAAAAAGCCCTAACCGGTTTGGCTCAATGGATAGAGCGTCAGCCTCTGGACTCAAGGATCTCAGGTTTGATTCCAGCCAAGGGCATTTACCTTGGTTGCGGGCACATACTCAGTGGGGAGTGTGCAGGAGGCAGTTGATCGATGTTTCTCTCTCATTGATGTTTCTAGCTCTCTATCCCTCTCCTTTCCTCTCTGTAAAAAATCAATAAAATATATTTTAAAAAATAAAAATAACCCAGAAGTATTAAAAGTGCAAATCAATGGCTGATGTTATTATAAGTGATACTGATGTTCCTTTTCATGTTTACTATACTCTCTAATTTGAAAAATAAATTACTTTTTTAATAAAAAGGAAATTTTTTTAAATGTTAAATATAAATTTCATATCAGATCTTAAAATTGCTTTAGCTATGTGTGGCATACATTCTGTGTTAAAGAAGTTAAGTTGGGTGTGCTTTTTTTAATCTAAGTTGCTAAATGATCAAGTGCTATGAGAAGGGCCATGCCTGGCACTGCTTGTTCACATCAAGAGCTGGCCTTCGCAGAGATTCATTGGGACCAGCTAAGGGACAAGGTTGCCTGCTCAGGCCAAACCTTCAGTCCTTTGTCAGTTTGCTTTAAAAGCATGAAGTGATACAGCTGAACCAATAGGCTTTGCAGTCTCTGCTCATTCCACACATTTAGTACATTCCTGGAATAGGTGGTGTTGCAAACAGCTCCTTGAAAAATTATCTGATTATGGGCTGTAAGTTTTTTGAATGACAATGCATGGACTCAAACAGGAAATGCACTTGTAGCTCTGTGAGTTCACGCATTATGTTTTTAAAACACCATGCGTGAAACAAGATCGAATTATTAGTACTGAGCAAGTACAAGCACTATTGAACAAAAAGTGCTTTTATTAAAAAAAAAAACAAAACAAAAAAAAGTAAGAAGTCCCTCAGAAAACCATAAAAGCAGTCAGAGTTCACCATTTGGAAAAGTCATTCATTTTATATTGAGTATCTGAGTATCAGGGGTCAGGGAGGAAGATTTCAATATACTTTGATAAAGTTAAAATACCTGCTTTCTAGAGTATTGTGGTATTTTATGAGCTCTATCACAAATCCAAGTACAGACATCTCAGAATATCATTAGAAAAGAATAAACGATATTATTTTGGCTGCCATCCCACCATGACAGGGGTACGGACCTGGCTGTCCTCTAATGAGTCCAGTTCTGCGCAGGACATGCTCAGAGGAAGCAGAGAGAGTCACACTCGACAGGTTGCGCCTTGCCCCGAGATCGCAGCGTGCATTGTGCATATCCACGGTCCTTAGTTCACCAAATAAGGAAGGGCATCAGGGGCCAGGGAATTTTATTCTACAGCTAATTGGTCCCGAAATTCCATAGTTTTTGCAGCTGAAAACCCTTAAGTATACTGTCGGGACCTCTGCATTCCCTACACCTCTCCACACAGAAGCATCCATAGGTTGAACATGACCCGGGAGCAGCATTTTGGGGACTTCAGTTACAGCCACTGTAAGATGTACAGACCAGAGGCTGGGAGGAAAGAGTGTGCCAGCTACAGAGGAACCACCCAATGCCTGCAAAGTGGTCAATGGCAGGAACATCACGGTGCTTCTCTCAGCCTCTCTTACTCTTAGTCTTTACAATATTACTGCTGTCTTCATGATGACACCCCACACAACTCCCAGCCTGCTGGGCATGGGGCGCAATCACAGGCTATGCTCATATTGCCATGGTGATGCTCACAGGCACTGGGCAGTGTTCCCCGGCTGGTTTAAAATGGTTTCTTCCCACAGTCACAACAGGCAGGGCAGAAGGAACTCCGGAGGGTTTGCACCATTAGATGCTCTCGCTCTTCCTCCTGACTTGGCTATACCTTGCTTCTCCCAGAGACGGCTCAGTCTAGAGCTGCACATCTAATGAGTCTCTAGTCATGTGAAGCTATTTAAATTCAAATGAATTAAATGAACTGAAATCAAAGCTCAGGCCCTGGCCCTTTTGGCTCAGTGGATAGAGAGCTGGCCTTGGACTGAAGGGTCCTGGGTTCAATTCTGGTCAAGGGCATGTACCTTGGTTGCAGGTTCCCCAGCCCTGGTCAGGGCGCGTGCAGGAGGCAACCAATCACTGTGTCCCTCTCATGTACATGTTTTTCTCTGTCTCTCCCTTTCTCTTCCACTCTCTCTGAAACTCAATGGAAAATATCCTCGGGTGAGGATTAACAAACAAACAAACAAACAAACAAACAAAAAAGCTCAATTGCACTTGCCACATTTCAATGGCTCAGCAGCCACTGGTGTCCACGACTCTGGGCGTGGCCTGCACAGCTGGAACCGTGGGTAGAAGGTGACCTTGTGGCAGACCACCTGGTGGGGAAAAGGAGGCTCCAGCAAGACGCCTTCACAGTCAGGGCAAGAAGGGAGGGCGGAACCAAGGCTGCGCCAAAGGGAATGGAGACGTGAGGAGGGTGGGAGGTAAAGGCTCTCACGCCGAGAGGCCTGGTGAGGAAAACCACAGGACTGACTATTTCAGAGGGAACAAGTCTGAGCATGTGTCCTGGAAGCCTGGGCAGGCTGCTCAGGAGGCGTGCAGGGGGTGTCCTGCGGGGAGAAGCCTGTGGACTGTCAGCAGCGGGAGAGCAGCCGTGTGGGGCGATGGCAGGTCCCCACGCTCGGGAAACGGAGGAGAAACAAACAGCACAGTGCCTGTGCCTCTGTGACTTTCAGGAAAACAGCCAATAGCCAGAAGGCAGCTGTGACAGGAGCATGCAGTCATGCAGGAAAAGGGTGGTCATGGGAAAGAAAGGAAAACGCAGTGGAGGGG
>PVJC01024406.1:0-25564 GCA_004026665.1 Murina feae
TGAAGGTATAGGGTCCATGCAAAAATATACTTAGGACAGCGAAACAAGAAAGGGCATAGAAGAATCAACACGAGAGTCTAAGCTGGGCTGCTTTGGTTCACTGAGAAATCAGGAAAAAGGAGGCCTTCGAGATAGGCTCAGGGGGTTAGCTTAGGACAAGCTGCTATTGCCCATTGCTCCCCTGGTTGCAAGTCTCATGGGGTCCCTTGGAGGTTAGGGGATATGTGCTTGTGGGGGAAGGAGAGGAGGAAGGAAATGCCACCGGGTCCTTTGTCCTGAGCGTATTTATCTCCCTCTTGCAGGTGGAAATCCCAGGGGCGCTCTCATGGGAGGGTCTCAGTAGAACATTCATCAGCTTTCCAGGTGTGCTCTTTCGGGGTTGTGGTCTCCACTCATTGGTCAGAGCCAGTCAGGGTCATTAGTCACTGTACCTGGTCCTGAGGCAGCCATGGCACCTCTTATCTAGTTTTGCTGCTTTTCTGGGCCTGGAGCTGAAATATAACTGAGGCCAGATGTTATCTTTAGGGAGAAAGGGTCAAGGGGTCCGAACCACCTGACCAGTGATATGAAAGATCACAAAGCACATGGCCAGTGATATGCTAGGGGAGGAAAGGTTCTTTTTTTTTTTTTTTTTTTTTTTCAAAAATGGCTGGGTTTTATTTTTTAGGAAAGGTTCTTGTTTTCCCAGTTTTGCCCCTTGCTAGGCATCCACAGCTTTCTGTCCTGGTCCATCATCATTGCTCTGCTCATGTCTGTCTAACTGGCACACAGTAGGTGCTTATTAAAGATCTGTTTCAGGAATGCTAAAGAAAACATGTGCCTGAATCCTCTCTGTCTTTATGACGGTTTGACAAATAGCACAATCTACGTGTGGGATTGTGAGCTTACTGCTCTCGGCTACCTCTGCAGGAGAGAAGTCCTTTTCTTTGGCAATAGATCCTGCACTGGGCAGCTGCTGGGCAAACTTACAGAGATGCTCCATCCTGTGTACGGGATGCAAGCTACCCACCATGGCTCAGGAAATCTAACCGCAAGATCACAGAGGGAGCCCTCAGCAGTGTGGCTCAGTTGGTTGGGCCCCGTCCTGTGCACCAAAAGGTTTCTGGTTGATTCTAGGTGAGGGCATTTACCCAGGTTGCAGGCTTGATCCTCAGGGGGCATGTAGGAGGAAGCTAATCAATGTTTCTCTCACATTGATGTATGTCTCTCTCTCTCTCTGTCTCCCTCTCTCTTTCCTTCTCCCTTCCTCTCTCTTCAAAACTCGTTAATACATAAAAAGATCACAAAGGGAGGCTTGTGGGTGTAGAATGGGAAATGCTCAGACATCAGGCAGGAAGTTGAAACTGGAATGGTTGGAGGGAATGAGCATACGGATGTGTTAGATTTCAGCCCCTGGAATGGACACACCCAGCCTCAGCAAGGCAGGGCCAGGGGTGGAGGAGGGACAGATGCCAGACCCATTCCAGGAATGAAAATAAGGACCAAAGCCAATGTCCAGGCAGAGTCATTCAGACCTTCGATGGCTGTAATGTCTCAGGGCTTGGAAATAAAAGCGGACCCACCCCATCGGCTTGGGCTAATTGCTGAGCCTCTCAGGGTTGGTCTGGCTGAGTTTAAATATTTGTCCAAAAAGGACAAGGGAGGAAGGAATGTCCCTGAAACTTTAGCTGAGGAAAAAAGAGGGTCCTTGAGACTGGGCAAAAGAAAAGGTGGGAACCAACATAGGAAATAGGATTGGACTGAGGTCATTCCCCCAAGGCTATAAAATCATTTTATTTCACCCAGCATGACTATAAAAAACTCCTGCGGTAAAAAACAGGAAGTGAAGGTGGTATTAATTAGGATTTGTTCCCACACTTAATTGCTTTTAAAATCAGATTTTTGGTAGATGAGTGAATAGTGCATATATCAAGAGGAGATAATCACAAAGAAATTGTTGTTTAAAAAACTGTTACTGTAGACTCTCAATTCTTAAATCACACTATCAGTTCCTACTACTATTGGGAAAAATGATGTTAGACTTTGAAGTGGGGAAAAAAAGATAAAATAAAAATATTACTGTGTTTTGTCTAGCATACCTTTCCAGGGTCCCCATCCACTGTCTTTGAACTATTGTATAATTCTGTAAGTTGTGGAAAATTGGTACTACTGGAAATTATTCTTACCCATAAAAATGCCAGGATGAGCAATCAGACTGTGATCACTTAGACCGAGTACGTGGGAAGGAGGAGCATGGCTTATGGACCAAACTTCAGTGGTCAGCAGAAACAATGTTCAGGGAAGAGGTTTTAATGCAATTACCCAACAGGAGACAGAGGAGCCATTCTGACCCACAAATTATTCGTCAATCAAGTAAGCAACGGATCTGACAGCCCTTGAAAACTTTAATTTGAAATGAAGGAGAAGGTATAGCTGAGTTGGCAAACTGAAATCCATTCATTTTGATTATATTCATACTAGAGGCCCAGTGCATGGATTCATGCACTGGTAGGGTCCCTCGGCCTTGCCTGTGGGTATCGGGCTGACACCAGCTCTCCAACATCCCCCAAGGGGTCCCGGATTGCAAGAAGGTGCAGGCCAGGCTGAGGGACCCAACTAGTGCATGATCGGGGCCAGGGAGGGACCACAGGAGGGCTCTAGGATGTGTCCAGCCCATCTCGCCCAGTTCCCATCGGCCAGACCCCAGCAGCAAGCTAACTTATCAGTTGGAGCATCTGCCCTCTGGTGGTCAGTGTGCGTCATAGCGACTAGTTGAATGGTTGAATGGTTGGACACAGCATATTAGGCTTTTATATATATAGATGTATACATGTGCATACATATACTCAAAATATATTTATACTAGAGGCCTGATGCACGAAATTCATGCAAGGGGCTCAGCCCTCATAGTCGCAGCAGCCCCAGCTTCCTCCAGAAGCTCATCTGGAAGGATGTCCTGCTGTCTGGTCTAATTAGCATAATATGGCTTTATTATTATAGATGTATGAATAAATATTAAGAACAGCTAACAGTGAAATGTTCCAAATACCTACAAAACTTTTTAAAGTTAGCTATTTTCAAATCTTGTTGAGTATTTGTGGGCCCAGATTCAACTCAGCAGGGAAGGTGGATGTGAGTGTGAAGAACATGTCACCAGTGGGCCACCAGTTGGGAGGAAGCTAGCTCTTATCTTGCAGGACAGCTTTAGAGGAACTCTCCGAAGTAACAAAATCTCAACTACCCACCCGTTGGGACCAGAGGAGAAGAGTGGATCCTCTGGCTTCCGCTCCAGTTGGTCACAGCTTGCTCACCTGAGCATCGGGGCCCTGCACTTCTGGGCTGGGCATGCACGGGGTCCTACGTGGTCAATCCTTGGTGACAACAGGATGCCCAGAGTCAAGAGACAAAAGACAGGGGGTGTGGGTGTGAAGAAGGGCTCTGTGCAATTCTGTCCTCAAGGCACAGCCATCTCGGTGTGTGCCAAGGTTTTGGGGGCTTGGACCCCTGCCATTGCTAGGGCCCCCCTGGTAAGAAATTGAGGCAACACACAGGTGTGGGGAGGGATATAAAGCAGCCCCAAATTCACAGTAATGTTCCCATGGTCTTCATAGAGAATTGTATCCTGGCTTCTTTATTTTTATTTCCATGCGAAAATGTCCAATCACTTCCGTACTCAGTTCAAATGTGAGGCCTACATTTTTTCTGCCTGTCACTTTGTTTCATGAATCAATATGAAATATATTTTAAAGAGCCCTTTAAGGAGAGTCACATGTTCAGCATATTCACTAACCTCAGAAAAGTCACATCTTATGTGGGAAAGTTCAGTGTCATACGTTTAAATGGTCCCCAGAGCCAATAAAATCCTGGACCTAAGACCTGTGAATATTTTATAATCCACTTCCTGTTAACAGGCCCTGAATCTTCCGTAGAGAAGGAGTCATTAAGTAGAGCAGTGAGCAGATGTGTCTCGTTTTCTGATTCTGGGGGAGTGCGTGTTTCTACTTGGATTAATGGTGGTTCCTCTACTTGAAACAAATCTACAGCCACCATCAGAGGAAGCCTGGCCTCAACTTCTGCATTGTTTCCTTTTAGTGACCATTTTCTATTTCTTTTGATGCTGTTTTGGTCTTGGATTTAGGTATCATCCTTAGAGTATTCCTTGTTGATGCAAAATAATGTGTTGACGTGGGCTTTCTGGCACGTGTTCATTATGGTATGGCAGACGACTCGGCATGAAAGGTACCTTGTAAATTGAAAGAGCTACACGTGGTAAGAGGTCCAGGTGGCACCACCCCGCAGGTAAGTTCATGATCACAATAATGATCACTCACAGAATATTTTGGTTTTGTTTCAGTCACTATCTACTGTGTCAGCTACCAAGCCTTCCTCCCACCATGCCCTCCCCCCACCCCCCAGTCATTACTGGGAATCCCCAGGGAAATCTCACGGAGACCACATACAGACTCTGGTTTCTCTGGTGATATATAGCTGAGTGTCTAGCTGTGAGCGAACAAAGCTCAGATTCAAGCTGAGAATCTGTGTTTCCTGCTCCATAGTAAAACTTCGCAGTCTCTGTGGCATGGAGGACGGGATGGTAAGCAGGCAGTCTTCGCAATGGGTTCTCCGTGGCTCCCCTGGTGTTGGTTCCCAGGTCCCCTAACTCTTAAACAAGGTTTGCCTGAGAGAAATCACTGGAACCACAAGTCCCCTTGCATAAGCCACGGTCCACACAGAAAGTTGGCTCCTTATCACAGAGATCAACTCTGTCCGGCTGTCAAGAACTTCAGGTGTGCAGAGTCCTGAGTTGACACCCAGGTGATCCACAGGCCGAGGACCCCTGGAAGGAGTGTTGAGTGGAGTAGGCCTCCAGTCAACACTCCAGTTCTTAGAAGTTCTCCATCTACACTCTCCATCTCCTCTTCTTACTCTAACCATTTTCCTGTATATTTCTGTAAAATGGAGCAGAGTAGCTATCTTTTTGTGTCTCTGTACCCTCGGGGTTTTAGATTTTTATCAAGTAGCTTATCGGTCCTTTCTTAAATAGCTGCCTTTCTGAGAATAATTCTAGTCCTGGTCATTAGGCAGTTAACATTATGACAGATAGACAGACAGACAGGCAGATATTCCTTAAGAATATTACATTTTCAGGTTTCCGGGATAACAAGATCATAATGATCTTGCTCTCCGTTAGTCAGAAGGTTCTGGTTTCTATGGCAATGTAGTACCACCAGCCATACCTGCCTTTTCTGAGGTCCCTTATAATTGGACTATGACATTTGCTATCAAATCCTCAATACATAGCTGAGTGAGTAGTACATCATTTTGACAATGCATTTTAGCAAGATACAAATGGCCATGCACTTAGATTGCACATCAAACACATTTGCAGGATTTTCAATCTCAGACAACAGGAGTGCAGTGTTAGCACTCTTCAGCGCTCACTCCGAGCCACCCACGGAGAACAGGATGGGGCCATGCAGCCCTCTCCATCCACATCCATGTCAGAGGCAGATTCCTGGAAGTACCAGGGGACCCATATTTAAAACTTGCTTCTCAACGTAATTCCAGTCATAAAGTCTTTACTAAAACAGCAAGATTCCAGCGTGTGTAGCTTTATTCTCAGCCTATTTCAGGACACAAAGTTTGAGGAATCCCAAGCATTTTGTAATTTGTGCCTGATTTACTCTCAGTTCCTCTAGGAAATGCACTCACCTGTATGACCTTTGTCACTGGGGAATTAAAAAGAAGACTGGGAAAAGCAGACCATGCAGGCCTCAGGCGTCTGCTGGCGGCCTCACGGGTTCCCACACTCGGGCCCTAGGACTGAGCAAGCACCAAGGAACGGGTCCAAGAGTCTCGTGCCAGATCTGGGAGGCCATTCTGGCACAAGAAAGTGCTCAACATTATTTGCTTTCCCTGCAGAAACACCCATAGAGCCCAGGGAAGCGTGAGCCACGGAGGGCCCCTCAGGACAACCCAGCCCTTTCACCCGACTGCGGGGCCTGTTCATAGTAAACCTAGATCGACAGAGGAGTGAAGAGCCCGTCACTGCACAGCGCATGTCACAGTGAAACCGCGTGGCTCACCCTCGCTCAGAGACAAGCGGGCCGAGAAGGAAACGGGAACTGCTGGGGGTGAGCCAGGGGAACAGGGCAGCAGGCGGTGCTCGGCCTCCCACTGGTCCACGAGGCCTGACTGCACCCAGCTTCCTCAGCGGCACCATCAGAGCAGCTGGAGCTAAAACGACAGCAGCAGCCACAGTAGGTCTCCATCAGCCCAGCGCTGTCCTGTGGGTGGTGATCCAGCCACGAGGTGATGTTCTCAGAGCCCCCGGTCCAAGGGTGAGCCCTGTCTGTATGGAGGCAGGGATGGTATTTAACCTTGACGGACTACTTTCAGCGTGTCCAGGAGCCTTCACACTCTGCACTTGTTACGGGCCCAATTGTGTCCTCTCAAAATGCGTGTGCGGAAGTCCCAACCCCCTGAACCCAGAATGTGAGGAGGGCCCTGAGGAGGCCTCTGAACACGAGATCTTAAAATCTACTCCGCGGCTCGGAGAGGAGAGACGCAAATCAAATGAACGTTTCCTGGAACACTATTCTGCGTAGACCGTTCTCAGCATGTCAGAGAGTTCCAGTTACTAAACAATACAGTCTCTACCATTAAAAAGATGAAAAAGAAGTCTGCAGAAACTTGAATAATTAAAATTCTAAATAGCAGCTAAAGATGACAATTGGGTGGATACCATATGGCAGTTCAAGAATAACTGCTAGGTGCATTTTGAAGATAATAGTGCTGTTTGTAGAACATTGCATTACAGATAAACTCCCACAGACGTCTTGAAAACATACTTTTCAGCAGCATGTAGTTTAAGAACCAGTTTGCACAGTGGTCAGTTTCACTAAATCTTGGGGACCTCCCTCATTATTATTGATAAATCACTACATTTCGGTTTCCTCCGATGCCGTGTTGGTTTCTGTTTGTTTTTGAATCAACACCCACCTATAGATTATCCAATAGGCGCACTTCTAGAATAAATATAAACTGCAGGCTTGCCTCGTCAGCCATCTTGGAAACATATCCTGCGATTAGCGAGGGTTTGCTCACCACAGATGGAAGCCTGTGCTCACAGCAATGCAGCCTCAGAAAACAACTGGGCAGACCCACTGATCAGAGGCACAGAGACACACTCTAGGCTAAAAATAAAGACCACTAGGCTTGATGTCCATTTTGTGTGGTCTTCTCATTACCTCCTCCATTAGCACAAATAATTTAGTTTCATAAAGTACATGGAAGCTGATACAAGTATGGATCTTGTAATAAACTCTTTCCTTCAGTCTGCCTCAAAGTTCTCATTTCCAATCAGACATCAAGCGTCTTTCCCAGAACTGCCTCCTTCACCTTTGAGAGAAAGGAAAGAGCCGGGAGTATTTTTGGAAAAAATGCCAGCAGCTACATATACCAAACTTAAGCCCCAAATCTCCTGGGAGAGTTGGGTGGAGACAGGCTTAAGAAAACCAATTCTCTCTTACCAAGTCACGTTCTGGAAGGCACCTAGTTATGGAAGACCACATTTACCAAGCCCCCCCAAAAAAACAGAACAAATCTGCTATATGCAGTCAGAAAACAGACTGAACATCTCAATTCAAGATGACCCTGTAAGATCTAAGAAGTGGCAGGAAGTCAGGCAAAGGGAGACTGTGCTGCTCATCCCAGACGGGGGGACAATAGGGATGGAAGATGTTCTGGAAAGGCAGAGAGCAACCCGAGGAGCCCCCCTGTCTGGGTGGGCATGAGGCATGTGTGTCCTGGTGCCAAGCGAGGTGGTATTGGATTGTATCCTTCAGCTTGCGATGCTGGGACTTTGTCTTTGGGACTGAGAGACAAGTTCCTCCTGCAGATACTTTGCCTGTATCTATTTCTGGGTAAGTGTTTCTAAAGGCGACAGAACCAAATTCATTCATCAAATAGCGGAAAAGCCAGCGTAGCCAAACAAACCTTCACTGTTGTTGCCAAAATCGCTCTAGTCCTGTGAAGTAGGAGTTGCTCTCACTTTCTCCAGGCAATTTCATAAACAGAACTTAGCAAAGAACCCCTTAGAAATAAATATTTAGAAGGCATGCTTGCCAATAAAAATATTTCATTAATAAATATTTAGGGAAGCCCAAGTGTTTCTGTAAGTCAGTGGTTCTCAACCTTCTGGCCCTTTAAAACAGTTCCTCATGTTGTGACCTCCAACCATAAAATTATTTTCGTTTTTACTTCGTAACTATAATTTTGCTACTGTTATGAATCATAATGTAAATATCTGATATGCAGGATGGTCTTAGGCGACCCCTGTGAAAGGGCCCTTTGAACACCAAAGGGGTCGCGACCCACAGGTTGAGAACCGCCGCTGTAAATGGCACCAAGAGGAGCCATTCTTCCTTCAAGAGGAGAAGCATCTTCCGTTAGCAACAAATGGTGAATCTATTTTAATTCTTTGTTTTGGGAATCTGAACTCACTCAACAAAGCTGAAGAAATTCCAAAATCGTTGGAAACTGAAATGCATGCAAAAGTTCAATCTTTGGGAAGCAGACATAGGGATGCAGGCAATTGAAAGGTGGTGGAAGGGTTTTGAGTCAAAGACAGCATTCTCGAAGGATTTCTTTAAAAGATGATGGCCAAAAAGAACACACACACACACACACACACACACACATGTTACATCATTTTTTATTTTTGAAAAATGTATTTAAATGAGCAAATTATTTGTCAGTTATCTATTATGAGGTTGTCATGTAGCACATGGAAGTGCTTGACTCTTAGGCCATCATTCATGAATTCTTTCATTCAATCCATATTGACTGAGCTCCCAACACTGTGGGACAGGACATAACACTCCGCCTGTGTTCCCCTCCTCATTTCCCAGGGCCACAGCCTAGTCCCAGCCCTCAGCACTTCTTGTCCCAACCTCTGCAACAACCATTCCTCCCTGACTCAGTCTCATCCCCTCGGGGTCCACTCTCCATATTCCTGACAGAGGGGACTTCGTTATCTCCCACTCTGCCTGGAATTTAGAGCCTTCAGTACGAATCGCTTGGGAAAGGGATCTGTTCATCATTTGGTTCTCAGATGAATTCCTCCCTATCACACAGACACACACACACAAATACTCATGCACATGGACATGCACACACATACACACTGGTGCACACACTTGCACACACGCACATGTGCACACACACTCACTCACATATCTACACACACACTCTTCCATACCACCCTGAGTCACCACAGTGAGCCTCAATATCTTTCTGTTCCATGTCTCCATGCCTTCAACCTGCTTGTTCCTCTCCTTACAGTGCCCAGAACGTCTTCAATTAATTTGTGCCTATCATCCTTCAAAATGCAACCACAGCTGGTTAGGTAAATTCTGGCACATCCACGAAGTGAAACACGATATCTATTGAAGAGGAGGCAGAGTCTGGAAATTGCTTCAGAGCCTCCACCAGGACATTCTGTTGATGTAAAAAAAATATAAGCTAACAGGTTGCTGAATTGTGTGTGTGGGATGCTATCATATGCACAAATACATATCAAATATAATGGCAGAAATAAAAATTTAGTAGAAAGTTAGGAAAATAAAATGGAGGTACTATCTCAACACACACACACACACACAGCAAAGGACAAAGAAAGAGAAAATGGCTGAGGAAAAAGGTAAGGAAAACAGGGCATCAATCCAGGAGGTCAAATATGCAAATAAAAGAAGTTTTATAAGAAGAAAAAATGGAAGGACAAGGTGTTTCTCAATTTATTAATTTTTTAAGTCAGGAAATGTTTCCACAGCTTCAAGACAGGTTTCCAAGGCTGTTAAATTATGTGACACAAATTATAATAAACAAAAATAGAAAGACACCAAGGGACAGTGCAAGAACCTTCATAACCCTGGGAACAGAGACGCTTCGTGTGCATTGAAAGAGACAACAAACCATTCCCGTAGGATGAGCTGAGCACATCAGGTGGGAACACGCGGGCTCTCCTGACGAAGTGGTAATACATTTATTCATAACTTACTCTGTTTTTCCTTCTCTTTGGTTGCCAATACCAGTCTGGGTCACTCTGACCGGTCCACTTTTAGCCGAGATAAAAAAAAAAATCCTTCCATCTGTCATGCATATTACGAGGCTCTTAAACATTTGTTTTCCCTTTAATGGCTTTATGGCTCTTAACTGTCTAAATCCTTTTAGAGCCACGTGGGCATGAAAAAATAAACCTGAAGGCAGACCTACCTCCCTTCTTTCTGGCACACCTTTCTAGGTGTGTCCCACTCTTCCGCAGCTTCCCTGCCGCCCAGGGTGTCTCGGTTTAAGGCAACAGCCCCCCCCCCCCCCCCCCCCGCAATGGCTCTTTCCTCCCTCCGAACCCATGATGATTTTCTTTTGCAGTGGCTGTCAACTTCGTGGAAAGGAGGAAGAAAATGACTTACCTGGACTTTTTTGTATGGTTAATGTCTGTGTCTTCTACCAGATTTTGAATCCCGTGGGAGCATGCCCAGGGCTATCTTTCTGGTGGCTACAACACTGCTTGACACGTATTAATGTTTTAGGGCAGCCATGGCAAAATAGCACACACTGGGGGTTGGGGGGGGGCTTAAAAAACAGGCATTTATTTTCTCACAGGTTGGAAGTCCAAGATGAAGATGCCAGAAAATTTGGTTTCTAGTGCGAGATATCTTCTTGGCTTGCAGACAGCATCTTCTCACTGCGTCTCCACGTGGCCCTTCCTCTCTTGGTGTGAAGAGAGCTTCCTGGTGTCTCTTCCTTTTAAGGATGCCAATCCCACTGGATTGGGGCCCCATCCTGACGACCTCGTTTAACCAACCTCTCTAAAGGCCCCATCTCCAAAGGCAGTCCCATTGGACGTTAGGGCTTAGGGTACGAGGAGTGGGGACACACAATCCAGGCCCTACCAACTTTGACCTATTTGTTAAATGAATAATGAGTGTGGAATCATGGGGCTTGAGGGGACTTCAGAGACGATCTAGTCCATCAGCTTATTTAACGCAGACTTTGTGAAGAATTATGGCCTGTCCAGGGTCCCCCAGATGGCGTGTGCACACCTAAGGCTCCCCAGGCCTCCCTCCTTAGGAAGCAGCAGCAGCTGCAAGGGTTGCTGGTGAAGAGTCTCTGGTGCTGAAGAGACCACAGTTCAAGGCTGATGTGTGCCTCTGACTGGCTCCTTCTGCAGCTGCCCAGGGCCTCGACGGGAAGGCGAAGGGTCAGCGTCTCCAAGCTCAGGTTGGGTAGCCCCCCTGGAAGGCGCAGAGCAGAAAGAGCACCTATTTGAAGCAAGTTCGTAAACAAGTTCCTCATTTGTGAGACACAGTGACAGGGACCTCGTCATGGGGTCCCTGTGACAGTGAAGCAGATCAGGTTGACAGAGGATTAGGAAGCGGCCCAGAACGCAGCATCTTGTGGAGGTTCCGCACCACAGCAGCTCCGAGGATGAACCAGAACTTGGTATCAGACGGCTGGGGGCCTTCCGGAGTGCAGCACACCCTGATACACTCTTAGAGGTACAGTGCTTGCTCCAGACATCCAGAACAAGCGCTCCTGTTGCTGCTAAAAAACTTCTCACTTCCTAGCCTTCTCCCAGACGATGCCCCACCCCCATCTGTGAGATGCTAGTTGTAATGCATGAGAGAATACTCGGTCCCGTGACACCCTAGTTAAGCTCCCCTGTGTGTGTGACGAAGGACAGCCAGCAGCAGGAAGGGCTCAGTGTCACAGCATTCTGAGATGGGAAGGATAAGGGGCTCCCAGAATAACACACACCCTCGAACATCTTTCAACTGAAACAGAGACTCTTAGAGCCAGTATCTTCTTGGATTCATGGCAAAGCAGCTTTGACCGGGCAGTGGCAGAGGACGGAGCAGAGTCTGAACGCCTGCGGTGTTTCTCGGGACCCCCACCTGTGAATCTCTCCATCCCCACCCTCTCTTTTCACTCCAGCCACACTGCTTGCTGTCCTCATAGGTCCATAGGGTAGACTCCCTGGCCTCAAGATCTTCACTTAAGCTGTTCCCTGGCCTGCCAGCCGCTCCTGACTCAGACTCCCTGAGAAACACTGACATCACCTCCCCGGCGGGCCCTCTCTGGGTCTAACCTAAGGCAGGTAGGTGCCTCCTGTGACCTTCCATTCAGGCCGCCTGTGGTTTCCTTTAGAGCACTTGCTAGGCAGGCTGGGCTCTCTCTTTCTCCTACCATCACCCGGGTCGCAGTGAGTGGAGCTGCTTCTGTCCTGCCAGCCTCACATCACAGGGCCGCCTGGGTCTGGCACACGGTAGCCGCCCAGTATTTCTCGAGTGCACATGCATGATGTCACTCTTCAGGCTTGTGAATCACGCAGAGAGCACCTTCTCTCGCAACTGAACCCCGTGGAGTGTATTTATCCAAGCTAGGGTTTCTCAACAGCCCCCTCTTCACATTCTGAGCCCGGGACAACAAATTTGAAGTTCCACTTGGCCGTGTTGATGATTCAGTGTCTATTGTTGCAGATTCCTTTGGAAAAAGTGCCTCATGCTTGATGCTCTTCCCTTTCTCTTAGCTGTTTTGTATCTTCTTATTCTGTTTCCCCTTGACACGAGCATTCTGTCCATTAGGGATTTCACTTCACCAAAGGAACATTTCTCCTTTTATTTCCATGTTGAGGATCCCTTCGTATGTCCAGAGACCTGTTTGTGAGGGCCCACCCCCCATGAGATTTCTGAGTAGTTACTTTCTGATGTGAAGTGTACCTTTTAGATGTCCAAAATGCCACACCATATTAGCAGACTTGGTAGAGTTCAAGATAGCACTGTCCTTGGAGAGTTATTCCTGTTTGAGCTGCTGTTCTGGGAGTTTTGTGTCTATTTTGAGAAGCCTCCAGAATGAATCATTAGTGGTGGTGAGTGGTGTGGATGAAACTTCAACTATTGCTGATTTTTATAACAGAGGTAACAAGTTGACAGTCCAAAACCACCCCACCCCCTTCCTCTGACTTCCCCTTGCATTTTATTGCCTATGCACAGGAGGTTCCCTCAAATGTCATTTTTCCTATGCATAGAGTAGGCACCACCAGAGAGGAGCCCACGCTCACGGCAAGATTGGGCAAGTGGAATCCGTGAAGTCTGAAGTTCATGTTCTTGTACTGTCTCATCCACCCTTTTCCCTTAGGGCAGTGTGGGCAGCCTCTTGGTAACTACTGTGGCTTAAAAAAGGACATTCCTGTGAATGGCTGGTATAAAGCTAGGCCATTCTCTTGGGTTCTATGTGAACCAAAGAATACCTTATAGGTGCGTGTATGTGTAAACAATAATGACAATGGCTTATATTTATAAATAATGTATGTACTGTGTGCCCAGCACTACACTGAGCAATCTGCAAGCATTACCTCATAAATCCTTGCAAATATTGCACCCATTTTAAGATAAAAAAACACCCAACCCTTAAGGGGTAGAGCTGGCCTTGAACCCAGACAGTCTGATTAGAGGCTCCACCACGCTCAGTCTGTCTTTATGTATTTGTGCATGTGTATGTACATATGTGTATATATGCACACACTCATGTCACACACATGTATGTCATATACACATGCGCGCACACACACACACACACTAACTAATGCTAAGAACAAGGTTTTAGATAGACACATAACAAACACACTGTTAACCATGGACTCTTGTGAGAGGGTATGAAATCAGGGTTGATGCTTACTTAATCCTCTACGCACTTCTTTCATCACTTGGATCCTTTGAAACAAACATGCATTACATGTGCACCTGAAAAACCAAGTTAGTGATTTGGCTGTACCGTGTTCCCACTAGACACGCTTCCTGAGTAATTGAATGTTGTGACTGTCATGAGTAGCTCATGTTTTTCCTTCTGTCTTTAGAAGGGTAGTTAATGAAAACCGGTGGAAGGAGAAGGCATCACATCAACAGGGGGCAACATCTCCAGGCCTCCTTGCCTTCCCTAACACAGAAGAGACGGGCCATGGAAAACGCCCGCTTCAACATGCCAGGCTGCCTCCCAGCTCTTACCAGCTTCAAAAGCAATTGAGCTGTTGCAGTAAGAGTATAACATACTGTAGCTGTCTATGCTTTTTTTTTTTTTTTTTTTGCTTCTCTCTTTAAACATTCTGACCTCCATAAATTCCTCTCCTAGGAAGTAGGCTGGTTGGAAGCAGCTCCTGGCACTACGACACCTAGTATTGTCCATCATAAGGCATACTCTCTGCCCCCCAGTTCTTCACACCTGGTAGGAGCTTCATTTACGCGCACTGTGCCCTGCATTAGCACAGGGCTTTGTTCTTTGTGATTTTAATGTCTCCTCTCCCCTCCTCAGTGGACTCAGCTTTTTCCAGGCGGGGCTCTGTCTCTGACTATTTTTGTTCTTTGCCCTTGCTCTCTGCGCCGGTGTGCCTGCATGCTTTGGGACACTCGTGGTGCCTCTGAGAATTATCTTTTCATACCTTTGTCCGTTTTCTATGGCTTGTCCTCCGCAATGCTTTATCAGCATTTTTTTAACAGTGAGGATGTTAGTCATTTGGCACAGCAGCAGCACTAGTAGCTAAAGCTTCTTGAAGACCAGTCTGTGCCAGGCCTTCTGAGCACTCACGTGCTGCGTTCATCTCTCTTACTCTTGTAGGAAACTGAGTCACAGAGGCAAAATAACTTGTTAGACATTCCAGTCCAGCTGACTCCCAGTTCAGTGCTCCTCATGTGTCCCTGTATAACCTAGGACCCTGGGTTTCCACATGCTCCCCAGACACCATCCTCTTCTCTGAAGCTTTTCCACCTGCCCCTGAAGGGGCACTGTCTCCTTTTAAAAGCTGCAGTATACATTTTAGGGCTGTCAAAATACCATGATGAGAGCCATTTTTAAATGGAGCCAGATGCCTCAAATCTTTGGAATGTTAAACATGACAAAATAACCTTTGGACTGAGCCTAAAGCAACACTATATTCCAAAGAACTGTTTGCAAAGATAAGAAAGTGGTTATTATGACTAGTGGGCTGATGACTACTGGACTGAAATTTTTTAAAAAATTGTTTAGAATTAGCATCACTGTGCTACATGATTGCACTAATAGAAATGTCTGTCTTCTCTTAATGTAATCGTCTCCCTTCTCTTCTTCATCAATACTCATTGCCTCTGTCTCCCAGTCAGGACACTATCTGGGCTTCCGTCTGAGTCAGTGTGGCCCCAAATAGCTATTCTCATTGATTTCAAATACATGCTTGTTGCCTCACTGTGAAAGGCCCCTTTATTTTTAGGTCAGCAGGGCTAATTATATCCATTTTCAGGAACTCAATGGTCCGAACACAGATGACACCAGAATCAGGACACCATTCTCCACCCTTCTAGACCCATGTCTCTGTCTCCCCGTGTCTCCTGAAAATTACACGACTTCAATTCCAGAGTTAGGAAGCCAGATTCCTTAGGTAACGAACGGGAGGGAGGTCTGTCTCCAAGGCAGAGGAGCCTGAAAATAGAGGTGTGAATTTAGATTCACACGTTCCATGTGATCACGACACAGTACTCAAGGTCTAAAGTAACTGTAACGTGTGACTACCTGCCTTAGCAGGTGAGGTGAGGAAAGACTCAAAGGGCATCTAGCTCTGGACCTGACATGACAATTATTAGCTTTTCTCCCCTGAAGACCTGTGCTTCCCCTGGCTTCAGTGTGCAAGGGGGCCTGGGGCCTGCAGGGGGGGACCCCAGTCCCAACGTAGTTGGAGCCCAACCTCTGGAGTGGCTTTCCATCAAATTCTGGTCCATCACTTTGCTGCCCTCAAATCAGTTCTCCAAGGTTCAGTCTGCTGAAGTGTAAAATAGGCTGAGAGTAGCCAAGTGCGGGATTTTCTGAGGATTAAGTGCGTCAGTCCATGGAAAGTGCTTACCACTCAGTAAGTGGTGCGTTCATTTACTGAGCACCTACCACGTGTTAGGCATGTTCTTGGCATGGGGGCCCAGCGGTGCACCGGCCATACCAAGGGTAAATGGTTGTGACGGTATGTATTCCATCTGCATCCTGCTCAGCAGCAAGTTCTCCTTTGTAATTTTCAATGTCTGCCTTTTTTCTTGCTCTTACCCTTTTAACTTTGCGTGTACCCCCACAGCCCCGCACCTGCCTGCCTTGCACAGGCCTCAACAGAGAGTGTTGTGAGTGGTCTCAGAATTAGGCTCTACCCTCCGGGGCCTGGCCCTGGCCGACGCCCGCTTGGAGATCCCGCTTGGAGATCCCAACCGCACTTCTGGGACCTCGGAGAAGAGGTGAGAAGATGGGGATGAGGTAGGCACAAGAGGGTGGCCAAAAGGTCTCCAGGAAACTGCCAGGGGCCACGATTGCAGGGGCACCCTGCGTCCTGGAGCCTGCTCCCTGGCCGGCGGCGCCGGGAAGAGGAAAAGAATGAGGCGCCCAGGCGGGATCCCGCGGGAATCCTGAGACCAGGCGCCACGAGGCTCCCGGCTGCCAAGGGCCACCGCCTCGCTCCGCGTAACACGCCGGGGCCCCCGGCCTCCAGGAGGCAGCACCGCGACCTCGCCCCTGGCCTCCGGGCCGCCGGGGCTCACCCCGCCCCTTCGCGATCGCCCCGCCCCTTCGCGATCGCCCCGCCCCGCCCCTCGCTCACACCCAGCGCCGGCCTCTGGGCTAGGCCCCGCCCTCCCCGCTCGCCCCGCCCCACCCGCCCTCCCCGCTCGCCCCGCCCCCTTCCATCGTCCCGCCTCGCGCTCAGCTTAGTCCGCACCCGCCCCAGCATCGGGGCGGCCACCGCACGATCCCGCTCACTCCCAACCCGCCTCCCCGCTCCTCTCGCCCGCCCCGCTGCCTCCGTGAAGCCTCGGGCCAGGCTCCTCCCCGGCCGGCGACCCGCCCCGGCGCGAGACCACCCCTGCCGCTGGCTCCCGCCGCTTCCCGCCCGGGGCACCGCCTCGCGAGCCCTGCTCCCGCCCCTGAGCCCCGCCCCGACGCGGGGACCACCCTCAGCCCGCGGAGGCGGGGACCGAGCGCTGCGGGCACTGGCGGAGGTCCCGGCCCCTCGCCTCCACCGCGCGGTGAGTCCCGCCGAGCCGCGCGCGCCCCGGGCCGGACCAGCTCGCCGACCACGAGGAGAGCCGCCGGAGCCGGCGGGTAGCGATGCGAGCCAGGTAGGCAGGCAGGCGGCGCGCCGGGCGGTCCCTGCAGGCGCTCCAGCCCCGCGCCCGGCCTCGCTCCCGCGGCGCCTGCTCGGGCTCGGCGGGTTTGCGCTCCTCCCGAGCGCTGATCGCTCCCCTGCCGCCCGAGTTCGGGGTCCGAGTGCCCTGGCGGGGCTGGCGGCTTAGGGAAGCCTCGCGCGCATTTCGGAGCCTCCCCGGGCGCCCGGAATCACCCGCTCAGGGCAGGCGGGTCGGGGTTCCGGGAGCCGAGACGCACTCTGAGCCCCCTCCGTCGCCCGGCACATCCCAGTTCTCCCGGCCCAGACGTTCCCAGACGCTATGCGGGCGGCCCTGCGGGGTGGCCTACCTACTTCGACCACGGGGCGCGGATGTGGGGTTGCTCATGCGCCTCCCGCGGCTTAGGGCGCCCCGAGGGCTGGAGGGTCGGGGCGCCCCCTCGCGCGCACCCCGGGTGGAGGGGAGGGCGCGCGGTCCTGGGTTGAACTTGCTGGTGACAATGCATATTTCAAGTTGGGAGATCCCTGGTTTTAGGATGGAAATGAAAACCCGGGTGTTCAGCTAGCCGTGCGGTGGCCGAGCAGCCGCGAGTGGACCACGCCGGCGGCCGGCGGGCGGGGACCGCTGGGAGAGGCGCGCTCTTCCCCAGCGATGTTTCCCGGGAAGCCCGCTGCGCGGCGCGGACGGGTGGGCTAGGATCCTAGCCCCGGGCTGGCCCTGCAGCCGGGGGTCCAGGCCCTCCCTGGTTGGCCCGAGGAGCGGCCGGGCTCTCTGCGGGCGGAGAGTGTTGTGGAGGGAGCCTCGTGGTGAGATTTAAATAGAAGGGAACACTGGGCTGGATTTTCTTCGTGCTGATTCTTTCCAAGTTAGTGCAGCAACTTGGTACCGTGTGCTTATCAGTAGTAGTAAGTTATGATAACTTTTGTTCTGACCACAAAAACAGTAAATGCTTTGGGTAGAAAACATGGAAATAAAGACATATATAAAACAGAGACCAACTCTTAGTTTCCAGCCTGTAATATTTATTCGTCTTTATTGGGGTCACATGTTTGCAGGTTTCATCAATGAGTTACAACTGGAGCCTCTCTACCCTAAATCAAAAGTAATCTCTCTTTGCAACTCTCCCCTCCCAACCCTTCAAAATGTTATGGTCCCTGAGCACCGAAGTTTAGGTTGGTGGGCCTTATTTCCTGCTCAGCTGGCGCTACCCCCTTTCCAGCGGGCAGTGTACTCCCCGCCTTCTGTGTAGGCCCGAGATGGAGAGAGGAGTGGTCAGCTTGGAACACTGGCTCAGACAGGATTGGCCTTGTGCCTCTCCCTCCCCTGTGGTTTGGTTCCTTGCCTTGTAAAAATGAAGGTAATGATTCTCAATCTGCTTCTCAGGCCACCATAAAAATTAATGGGTGGTTTGCAAAGCATATTGCCATTCTTGCGCGGACAGCGGCTGTACTTTAAGGGGCTAGGAAGCATTTTGCTTGCTGTTCTGTGTTGCCATCATCATTAAATAAAGCAGTTTGCCTCCCACCTGGCCATCCTGATCAGGAGACAGGTTCTAGGAATGTCCAGTGGAGCCTGGAGAACCATCCTGGTACCCCAGGAAACAGGGGCTTTGGAAAAAAGTCAGCACCCCCAAATCCACCTCCTCTCTGCCTTCTTCTGCATGTGGGCAAATGGGGAGAGGATGAGAGATCGGTGTTACGGCCCCAAGTTGCACAGGCCTGATGCTTGTCCATCTGTGTATTGCTGAGCCCACCTGGCAGGAGAGGGCTCGGTTAGTTCTGGGAGAGGGACTTCGAGAGTGCACAGACCTGACTTCCTAAGGGTTTGCTTTATGGCTCACTTGTTTACTAAATGAACAATGACCACCTCAGATCTGCCTCCCCAGAGAAGCTTCTGTGAGCTCAAATATTTTCCCCCTTGTCCAAAGTCAAGAGCACCACACTTCAGTGACCTCTTATAACAATTAGAAGGGCCTCTTGCCATTAGTTAATTTCAGGTATGAGGATCGGGAGTGGGGAGAGGTGCGGCACAGGTTGCCTTTTGTTCCCTTAGAACAGAAACCAGGGAAGATCAGAGATCCTCTTTCTGTGAACATCTCCCGGGCTCCAGTTTGTCATTTGATAGTTTCATTTTTTTTTATTGTTGCTCCCACCAGCACTTTGATCTGCCCAAGGTCTGGTAGCTTATCCAAGCGCAGACACAGTGGAGGAGGAGGGGTTCCGGAAGGACCCTGAGAGGGGCTGGACAAGTTGCTGATAGTGTCCTTAGCCCAGCTCATTGTCTGCTAATGTGCTTTTCTTTATCTCAGTGTGGGGAGGGGAGGAAGGGGAGGCGGGCTGGATTTTTTTCCTTTGCTGTTGTTTGTGAACTTGCTCTCTGGTCGCTGCCTGGGATTGTTTTCCTGCAGGCTGCTTGAACAGACTTCTTTCTTATTCTAATGTCGGTTTCTAGTCTGATAATGTGATATGCTAATGGTGAGTGGGGTTTTAATCCTTGGGTCCTTGCCAGTTAAGTGTGGGAGGTGTGTGTGCTCACTCTTCCTGAGGAGGAGCCAAACAAGCAAAAGAGCTACCAGTTCACCCCTGATGACCTCATCCCCGCTCAGGGCAAGCCTCCCTGGCTCCCTGTTTGAGGTTCCAGCCTTGTTTTGACTGAGGAGAAGCTGCTGTTTAGCAAGTGGGCCTTGGGCCAGCCATGTGGGTTTCCCTTAGCTTTGTTATTTTCAAATTCGACACCTGAACAGGGCCGTGTTGCTATTTTTCTTCTGAGAACTGGAGCCCAGTCTGTGGGATATTTTATTTCCTAAGGCCCTGGAGATGGGCACTAGGGCTTCTTTGTCCCGAGGCCGCCGCCTGACAATCCGAGGATTGGGAAAGGTTGCTGAGCAGGGAAACAGACTTCCTAGAGCGAGCACAGACCTGCTTGGCTCCGGCCCTCCGCAGCTGACACTCCGGTCTCCTGGGCCCCAGCTATTCGCACAATAGAAGCCCCATGTTCTGCCACTGCCCTCTGGAGGGGTGACAGAAAAGTAATTCAAACCCCCACAAACCCAGGGAACAATCCAGCCACTGACTCGGGATCTTGCTGGGAAGATCCTGAATCTGCTGCTCCGTGGGCCCCAGGGCATCCCTGTTATAGAACAGCACCTGGTGCGGGCAGGACCCGCAGCTCACAGGAAAGGATGTCAGTCCTCAGCCTTCAGAAGAAGGCAAGGGGATGCAGAAGGTGTTTCAGAAATGTAGGGTGTGTGGGGTGTGTTTCAGGGAGGGAATGGTGAAGTCCCGTATGTGGGCACAGCTTCTGGACTATCAGGTGAGCAAATACCCTCCCAGACATCAGTGGTGATTTGAGGGAGAGAATGGTGGCCTGAGTTCGCCTAATTTAAATAGAGATTTGTGGTGTTTTAAGGGGAAGAAATCAGAATCGCTTGCTGAGAGTTTATGATATACCAGGCCCTGTGTGCACACTTTGAAAGCCTCCCCAAGACAATGAGAATTTAAGTCGATTCTCCAGCGTAACAGTCCATTCAGTAAGGGCTTGAGCTGGGATGCCTACGAACCCCTGAGCCAGCTTGATCTCCTAGCTCACCTCTCCCAGTGAGCTGAAATTGAACAAGCAGCTGTCTATCACATATTTTGGTAGCTTTTAGGCATGAAAGGAGCAGAGTGCCTGCTTTGCTTCTCTTACACCATGATAGAAAGAAAGAGAGAGAGAGAGAGAGAGAGAGAGAGAGAGAGAGAGAGAGAGAGAGAGGAAAAGAAGAGAAAAGAGAAAAGAAAAGAAAAGAGCGGGCTAGATGAAATCTTTAAAATCTGTGAAAATTTTATACCTTTGTTCCTGGGGGCTGGTGCTCACCCTGTCTGCAGGGTAAAGCTTGATTTTTTTTTTTTTTTGGAAGACTGTGGTGGTGAAGTTGGGATAACTCAGCGCCTGCTAGGAAGTTTTTCCTTGCACCTTGAAAAGTGGTATTCTGGGCAGATGAGGTCACTAGAATAAGATTAAGATTATGGGAAGGTTGATAAGTAAACATAAGATAAGGGTTCCGTCTCCCCCCTTTACAATTTCAGAAATGACATATTGCTGAGATTATTCTTATCTGCTTAGTAAAAACTACTCTCTGGGGAACTCTGCTGAAGCCTGTCAGCCCAACTCTTCTGAACAGATTGAAAAGAATACTTTCTGCAAAAACAGTTCTGTGGTTCCGAATTCTTATGTCATCCTTTCCCCTCCCCTGTCTCCTTGGTCTGTGTGATTTAGGAAAAGCCTGCTGGGTTCCTCAGAACATGAAAGCCTACTAAAGTCTGCAGGCCTGAATGGATCACAAATGTTTCCTTTCCTAGCTTCTCCAATGTAGGAGGTCCTGAGCCTGCAGTGTGCCACTGCAGAGAAACCTGCTCTTTGAGGGGAAAAGACAAAGAGCCTTGATTGTAGCATCTGCCAATAACTGGGTGTAAATACTCCCACCATGGCTGACTTCAAGATACCAGTGCTGGGGCTGCACATTACTAAATATGCAACAATCTGTGTGAGCCAATAAGAGCTGATTCAGTTTACCTTTCTTGGACCTAGTCCACCTGCCCAAGCTCCCTTATGTAATGAATGAAATGGTTGCCTGGCTTCTGCTTGGACCATGTCAGCCTAGTTGTGTGAGAGGAGAGAGAATTTGGGCGTCGTTGAGTAGCCTGTTTTGGCCAGCAAGAGTAAAGTGCTTTAAAACTCAGAGCACACATTAAAATCACCTAGGAGTTTAAAAAAAGGTGTGCTGCCTTCTTCCCCTTTGAATCAGAATTTCTAAGGGTGGGGCTCAGACATGAGTAGTATTTAAAAGCTCCCCAGTAGAGTCCTGGCCTGGTGGCTCAGTTGTTTGGAGCATCAACTCGTATACCAGGGGTCAGATTCCTGGTCAGGTCACATATCTAGGTTGTAGGTTCAATCCCTGGTGTGCGAGGCAACTGATCAATGCTTCTCTCTTGCCCCCCCTCCCCAAAAATCTAAAAAAAATTTACATGTTCTTGGGTGAGGATTAAAAATGATAATAATAAAAATAAAAGCTCCCTGGTAGAATCACCGTACGTATGTGTACCCAGGGTTGAACTCCACTGACAGGAAATTTGGGAACGTGTCAATGTAAGAAGTATCCAAACTATAAAGAGTTTTATAAGAATTTATTGGAGCCAAACTGAGGACATTGCCAGGGACCAGCATCTCAAATGACCTAGAGAATAAGTTTGCAGTGTCTTTTACACATTTGGAAGTAAGGAAGGAATGTAAGGAAGATTAAGTGGAGATGGAAGAAAGCAAGGCAGGGATTGGATACAGGATAGTTAACATGGTTATATTCTCTCTTGAGTGTGCTTCCAGGGATCTGAAGAAGAGGCATTTCAAAGGTGCTGTGAACCCTGATGGGGGTGGGGGATGGGGAGACGTCCTAAGAAGGGCTCCTGTTGGCAAACTGAGCTCAAATTTTAAAAAAGCAGCCATTTCTGCACAGGGCCTGTCAGGCAAACAGCACTTCAAAAAGAGGCCTCTGCCTACCTAGATTGCCTGCCCACACCTTGTTCCTGTCATCTGAGCCAGCCCTTATAAAGGTTTCCTGGAATCCTGTTTCAGCCAATAGGACTGAAGCTTCACACGCTCCCTTCTTCACTGTACCCCAAGTTGGAGATTCCTGTTGGTGATGAATTGGCACTAATGACCGTCAGTTGACAGTGTTAAACCTAGATGCACAGAAACAATGAACAGGGCTTGCTGAAGGCAAATATAGATCTTTTAATAGGCCTGGGATGTAACTACCTACCTTACCCGGCCAGTTGGTGACTACCCACCATGACCTGTCCAGTTAGGAGTTTATGATCAGAGAAACCTGTGAGGTTACAGTTTGGCCAGATGGATGACACAGTTCCTTTTGCGGTTCACAAGAAGTAGTTTGGAGCCAGACCCTGTGTTTGACACCAAAAAGTTGAAATTTCCTCCTGGAGCCTGGGAAGCATTTTCCAGCTTTGAGTGTGAGGACTAGGCAGGCAGAGGCCTGGATCTTCCCAGGTCCCATTGTTAGTCTTACTCTAATGGCCCTTTACCTCCACGCTGCTGGTCCACAAACTTGTACCTTGGTTACAGCTGCTGGTCTAGCACAGAGAAGGGTCTTGGTGGAAGGAGGGGTCTAGATGAAGCAAGGAGATGGCTCTTTGGGTGGGCTTGGCTGATCTTGGATGTTAAAACAGAGCGCGGAGTCTAGAGGAGCTCCCCAGGACCCCTGAGCGAAGAGAGGAGGAACTCGACACTAAGGACTTTTTGAAACAGTCCTTCAGCTTGGTGGCACACATAAGCTGATTATTTTTTCTCTGCATAATTAGCAGTAACATTATTTTAAAATGTGAAAGCTTTCTTTGGAGGCAGGGTGCCCATGTGAAGGGAATGTCATTGAAATTCTGAGCCAGTAAGAAGTGACAATACGTTGACAGATCAGGAAGAGGCAGGCGAGGCCCCTGGAGTACGGAACTTAAGGAGGTGTGCACTGCAGGGGCTGCCTGTCTGGTCAGGGAGGAACCGATGGGGAGAGAGTGGACTCAGGCCTCATTCCCTCAGAGTTGGACCTGGGATTACGGAAGAGCGCAATGGAGATGTGAGTGAACAGTGGGGCCTGGGAGAACACTGGTCAGGCCCCGGAGATGAGGCAGGAAGGCCGAGGGGCAGGAGGAATGAAGCAGCTGCAGGCATGCCCCCGAGGCCAAGGAGAAGAAGGTCGAGGGTGGGAGCCCGACACAGACAGACAGTTCTGGGTACTGAATGATCAGACACTGGGGACCACTGAGGTTTGATTGTTAGAATGGCATGATTGCAGGAGTGGGAAGCTTCTAGAAAAAGTAGAGAACACAACATAAGCCATGGAGAAGAATGTTAGTGATCAAAGAAGTAAGGTTGTCATTTGAGGGTGTCAAGACCAGGGACCAGGGTTGAGATGGGCTCGGTGCCTGGGTGGGTGACTTGAGGTGGGTGGGAGTGGTTGTCATCAGGAACTGATTAGGGGCTTCCCCCAATGCCTTTTCAGGTTGTACATCTGCCACTTGTTTTCAGCACCCTTTGTGGGAGGCTAGCTGGGGGCCTCATTTGTTCCTAAGACCCAGTTCCCTAATGCTCCCTGTCGGGGAACCCTTTCCCGGGTCCCCCATGTGAAGGGCTACCCACTGCTTCCGTACATGCCTTGCGCCCCCGTAGGCAGGTGCTGCATGACTTTTACCTCCGACTCCTCAGTGCAAACAGCTCGTCTCAAAAATGAAGGTGCTGAAGAGAGGCTGGCCGAGGTGACAGCTTAGGGTGGCAACTTCCCAAAGAACCCTATGGTGACTGCACTAATATTCTCTTTGTAGACATCTTAACAGTTTAAACCTTAGAATACTAGGGGCCCGGTGCACAAACAATTTGTGCACTCGGGGGGGTGGGGGTCCCTCAGCCCGGCCTGTGCCCTCTTGCAGTCTGGGACACCTCGGGGGGGATGTCCACCTGCTGGCATGCCTGGCCAGCCTGGGTGAGGGGCTGAGAGCCATTTTCAGGCTGCCCACAGCCCCTTCAGAGTTCATGCACTGGGGGGGTGGGAAGGCTGTAGAGTGCAGGCCTGGACATTTCCCACCAGAGGGCCCACGATTACACACGCCTGGTGGGCCCACACTGCTGAGGGGACACACCTGGCGCAAAGTTGGGTGGCAAGCCAGGGGCGGATGCTGGTGCAGGATCCCTCGGTGGGGCTCTGCTGCTGAGCAAACACACCCAGGGTGGAGCTGGGCATCGGACTGGCTTTGGATTCTCCGCACTGTGCAGCAGAGGCTCCCGCACTCCCTGTGGAGGCTCCTGGGGGGCGGATGAAGGTAGCGGACCCTGAACGCGTGTTCCTGGACACCCTGCAGAGGTCCCCAGGGCAGAGCCAGGCAGCGGACCCAGGACGGCTGCTCCTGCACACCCTGCAGAGGCCCCGTGCTCCTGCATGCCCCAGGGAGGCCCCCAGGGGGTGGAGCCAGGCAGTGGACCTGGGACAGGCGCTCCTGGATACCCCTCGGAGGCTCTCGAGGGCAGAGCTAGGCAGCAGACCCAGGACAGCTGCTCCTGGACGCCCCGAGGAGGCCCCAGGCCAGACCCCCCCTCCCACTGAGCTGACACACCTGGCACAGCTATGCCGGCCAGCCATAGAGGCTCCCAGTGCAGAGCCGCCCTGCCAGCCTCCATCTTGGCTGGGTTAATTTGCATACAGCCACTCTGATTGGCTGGTGGGCCTGGCCGTGAGCAGAGGCTGAGCCAGCCTAGGCAGGCAGTTGCAACAGAAGCCTTTGGTTTGCTCTAGCTCCATGGCTGTTGGCCTCCATCTTGGCTGGGTTAATTTGCATACAGCCACTCTGATTGGCTGGTGGTAA
>PVJC01024407.1:0-25564 GCA_004026665.1 Murina feae
ATAATCCAGATACATGTATTTCATGTATTGTTTCCATCCCTCCCACTCTGTACATACTATTATCTCCACTTAAAATATATGTCTTACTCTTCAGTAGTGTGACAAATTAAGGGCCAAGTATAGATCAGGAAGTGAACACCTCTCTCATTTTTCAAAAGTAAGTTTTAATAAAAATAATTAACCTTAGTGACCAAAATATTAAAAGAGAAAGAAAGCAAGCTTGTGTCCGGTGGCTTAACACTTAGATATACAACAGGACCATCATTGTCTTGTAAAACTATTTTGTTTTGATAAATGTTAGGAAAACAAAATTAATTTTTAAAATGAGATGGCATGACATTAGTTCTACCTTCTTGATTTGTTGTATGAAAGGGCTCTCCAAGCCTATTTTTTCTAACACGGGTCCTCCAAGGGATCTATTGCCATGAGCATTTGGCATTTATGCACTCTTCGATGTTCCCCAATAATTCATATCGACTTTTTTGGTTTTATTTTGGGGAGATTTTCTTCCAAAATAGATACAGACTTTTCTTTTTCGGTTAATAAAAAAGCTAACCAAGGTATATTTAAAACTATAAAAGAACCAAGAAAAGAGGTGCTAAACTCCTTACATTACAACCAAGAATCAAACACAATGCTCACCTAGTAACGTGAGTGTTTAAATCATTATGTGGACCAAGCAAAACACAACATAAATTCTTGAGTGTGTTGCATAAATCGGTAGGCTTCCAGTTTCCTAGGTTAATGGGTCACTTACCTGATACTATGCTACATTCACTCCCCTTTTTCCTACTGCTACTGCTACAGGTGCTGAACCTGTTTCTGGCCTTGCTCCTGAGCTCCTTCAGTGCAGACAATCTGGCAGCCACGGATGATGATGGGGAAATGAACAACCTACAGATCTCGGTCATCCGTATCAAGAAGGGTGTGGCCTGGACCAAAGTGAAAGTGCATGCCTTCATGCAGGCCCACTTCAAGCAGCGTGAGGCGGATGAAGTGAAACCTCTGGACGAGATGTATGACAAGAAGGCCAACTGCATCGCCAACCACACTGGTGCAGACATCCACCGGAACGGTGACTTCCAGAAGAATGGCAATGGCACCACCAGTGGCATTGGCAGCAGTGTGGAGAAGTACATTATTGATGAGGACCACATGTCCTTCATCAACAATCCCAACTTAACCGTGCGGGTGCCCATTGCTGTAGGCGAGTCTGATTTTGAGAACGTCAACACAGAGGACGTCAGCAGCGAATCAGATCCTGACGGCAGCAAAGATGTAAGGTCCCAGCCTAGAAACCAACCTTGATCCTGTGTGAGAACAAACAGGGCTCTGTCAGCTCCAGACATTGGTTCAGCTATGGGCTTCGTAGAGAGAATCTGGTATAGCCAACACCCCACCCCCGCACCGTTGCCATTCTAGGCCTTGCCTAGGTGACCTCGATTCCTGAGATGTACCTGGATCTATCTCCCTGGCTTCTGGATCGTCTAGGTCAGAGGCTGGGGTACACCCTCAAGTAGTTCCCTGCCATTAATCTGTGTGAGCGGAATCCCCGAAACCAGCCTGTGGCCCCATTTGTTTAGGGTGGATTATGACATCTGTGAGTGCGTTCTGATGTTATACCCCATCCTGACGGAGGTCTTGAAGGCCCTGTGGTAATTGTTTGCCCATCATGAGTTGGATGATAGTGACTTTAGAGTAAGAATTGAGGAGGAAAGTTGTAGCTAGTACATCATCCACACCAGGGATATACAGTCATCAGTAGAGAGTGGACATGTTGCTGCAGAGTCTCTTGATCACGAGCTCCCTTTTCCTTGCATGTCTAGAAACTGGATGATACTAGCTCCTCTGAAGGAAGTACCATCGATATTAAGCCGGAAGTAGAAGAGGTCCCAGTGGAACAGCCTGAGGAATACTTGGACCCAGAAGCTTGCTTCACAGAAGGTGCGGGGCAAGGAGGGGAGTGGGGACATGGGGCGCTTTCTGTTTACAGTGTCGCTAGGGATGGTGGTTGGATGAGAGGGTGCAGACTCTGTGGCTCTCTTCAAGAGCCTGATTCCCCACCTCATCGTTTTGAGGACAGTTGATACTGTTTTCCCTCTTCAAACTATTCTCTAACTTTTCTTTTTTGTGAATCCTCACCCAAAGATATTTTTCCCATTTTTCCATTGAATTTTAAAGAGCATAGAAGGGAGAGGGAGTGACACAGAGAAACATTGACGTGAGAGAGACACATTGATTGGTTGCCTCATGCACATGGCACCAACCAGGGCCAGGGATCAAGCCTGCAACCGAGGTGCATTCCCTTTACTGGAATTGAAGTCATGACCCAACAACGCTCTAACCACTGAGAAAAACTGGCCAGGCTATTTCTTTTCCTTGTCTCTTCCTTTTTTTTTTTTTTAAATAAGATACATCAGTGATGAGCAAGAGTTGTTGATTGGCTGCCTCCTGCACACCCCATACTGGGGATCAAGCTTGCAACCCAGGGGTATGCCCTCACCAGGGATCAAACCATGACGTCCTGGTTCATAGGTTGATGCTCAATCACTGAGCCATGCTGGCCAGGCAGTTTTTGTTTTGGTTTTTTTTTTTAATGTTTTTATTGATTTGAGAGAGGGAGATAGAGAGAGGGAGATAGAAACATCGATGAGAGAGACATATCGATTGGCTGCCTCTTGCATGCTCACCACTGGGGTTTGAGCCTACAACCTGGGCATGTACCCTGACTTGGAATTGAACCTGCAACCTTTGCATGGGACTTTGCTCAATCAACTGAGCCACACTGCCCAGGGCTCTAACTTTTCTTTGTCCACTTTCTCTTGGCATCAGTCCAGAAATTTCCATTAGAAAGGCCTTTTCTGTCATGGCTCTGTCTGCCTCTTGACTGCCCTTTTCCTTCCCTCACCTCCCAACGCCAGAGGGCCCTGGCAGCCTTGCAGCAGGGCCTCAGCCCTGTGAGCCTCTTGATTTCTTGATCAGATGATCTGATTCATCTGCTGTGCTCCCAGCTGTGTGGTAGAGCAGCGTCTGGTGGAGCTGGGAGATAGAGGAGAGGGCAGAACTGGGTGGGGCATGTTCATGGTCTGACCTGCCTCTCCCCCTGGGACCAGGTTGTGTCCGGCGATTCAAGTGCTGCACTGTCAACATCGAAGAAGGCCTAGGCAAGTCTTGGTGGATCCTGCGGAAAACGTGCTTCCTCATTGTGGAGCACAATTGGTTTGAGACCTTCATCATCTTCATGATTCTGCTCAGCAGTGGTGCCTTGGTGAGGCCCAGGGGAGAATATGACGAGGGATTGGCTGGGGAAGGGTCTATAGGAACTAGTGGGAAAGACTGCATGGGGCCCAAGACCAATTTCCCTGAGAACACTGACTAGCTGTGGACCTGAGAACCATGGTCTGTTCGAGTGCTTGGACTGGTGCTTTGAGCCTTTGGGGTTAGAATCCACATCCTGGTCTTTAGACTCAGCATGATCACTCTCAACCCTAAGGCCGCCTTTTCATCAGGACGAGAATACAAAGTATCAAGTGTCTTCACCGCTTGGTTTGCCCCAACCTAAGCAACTTCCTAAAATGAACTTCCCTTTCTCATCTAATACCCCAGATCTCTTGCTCTTTATTTTCAGTTGCCCACGGTATGGAGGGGGAAGTGTTCCTCCACCCCCTCGCCCTTCACAACCTACTGACTTGGGAGACCCTGTGGCCTTAGCAGATACTTAGAACAGGGGTCCTCAAACTTTTTAAACAGGGGGCCAGTTCACTGTCCCTCAGACCGTTGGAGGGCCGGACTATAGTTTAAAAAAAAAAAAACTATGAACAAATTCCTATGCACACTGCACATATCTTATTTTAAGCAGGACAGGCAGTGGCGGCAAAAACACCCGGCATGTGGCCCACGGGCCGTAGTTTGAGGATGCCTGATTTAGAGCGTTAGATCTCGGGTACACGGGTCATTTCTATTCCTGTAGTTGTACATGGTCACTAATCAGTGAGGCTTATAGGGCACTGAACACACGGGCTCCTCCCCTGCTAGCGCTCATTTATTTGGCATTTGCTTTCACTTTGAGCTGGATTGTAGCTGAGGAGACCTGCACAGGGTCTGGGCTGAGGGAGCTGCTTCCTAGTTGAGCAGATCTGAGGACAGCAGGGCCTAGAGACACTACACGCCTTCCTTCCGTTTATTAAGGGAAGAGACTTTTGAAATGTTTTCAAAGAAGGTGGGCACATTTATGTAGTTGTGGCATCAAAGCTTAATGTGGAAACAAAATAACCAGGAAGGAACCCCACATTCAGTGTCACAGATCCCATCGAGGCCTTGAGAAGTTTTGCCGACATGTGAGGTAGGAGAATAAGAAAAGGTGAAACAGGCAGTAACATGGGGAAAAGAAGAGCCCGAGGGTGCCAAGGACCAGGTTTATGTAAGAAAGTGTCGGCGCGAAAGCTGGAGGCAAAAAATGGTGGCTTGTGTCCTTGGTCTGAGGGACGGGGAGCCACCGCCCTGCCCACCCCTGAGTCACTCACTGCATCAGCGGGCATTCACTCGGTGCTTCCCGAGGCTCTGTGGAGACAGCAGGGGGACGGACAGCCTGGCCTCTGCCCCCCAGGAAAGGAAGGGTCAGACGAAGGCCAGTGGTTGGGGAAAGGTGTTGCGTTATTGCTGCCGTCCTTCTTCAAATCTGGTAAACAGAAACCTATGCTAACAGGGAGCATGCCCCAGGCTTAGATCCCTCTCTTCCCCATCTCCGCAGGAAAAGCAGCCGTGACATAAATGTTCTGAACGTGGTTTACTACTCACCCCCGACCATCGTTATGTATCTTAATTGAATAAAAGGGCATACGTGGCTCCGTACCTGAGGCCCCGTGCAGTAGTGAGTGTGAGGCTTAAAAATAGCAAAGGGAAGCCACAGCTCAATTGTCCCAGAAAAGACTAGAGTGTGCTTGTGATGGAGCCTCAGAGGAAGGGGACTAGAGCCTCCGGGGACACGAAGATCCGTGTTGGGCCTCTCACATGTGCTGGGCTGTAGACTGGATTTCTACAAACGGAGTTAAGGGGAGCAACATGGAAGCTGTTGCTGTTTTCACGGGGGGATTTATTTGTACCAAGATCCTGAGGACTGTAGACCCATGACCTCTGCCCCCACTGTCCAGTGAGACGGGAACACCTGGTATTCCGTGCCTTCTCTGGAAGGTGAGTCTGCAGGCAGCCCAGTGTGTCCTTCTGGAACCGTTCAGAGCCCTGGACGGGGTCTGGGATGAGGGGGCTGCTTCCTAGTTGAGCAGCATAGCTCCGTTTGCGTGACAAGGGCCTTTTCCCCACCTTCCAGATTTCCTTTTTCACACTTTAGGAAATCTCTTACCACACTTGTACTGTCTACCACTCTGCACGCGGAAATGCTCATACCTTTGTATCAGAGAGTTATCTCACTCGGGAATTCCAGGGAAAGAAAGTAGTACTAAGACTTCTTCTACCTGAATATCTCCCAGCCCTGTGGCCCTCTGCCTGTATCTGTGACGTCAGAGGCTAAAAGAGAAAATATTTTGTCAAATAAGTATATAGTGTTGGCAAGATTGTGAAAAAATTGGAACCCTCCTTGTGCATTGCTGGTGGGAATATAAAAAAATGGTGCAACCACTTTGGAATAGAGTTGGACAGTTCCTCAGAAAATTAAACATGGAGTTACCATATGTCCTAGCCATTCCACTACTAGGTATATACAGTATATCCTAGGGAAATGGAAACATGTCCAGATAAAAACTTGTCCACAGATGTCCAGAGCAGCAGCATTCACAATAGCCAAAAAGTAGAAACAGCACGAATGTCCATCCATTGATGAGAGATGAGCAACATGTGGTATCGCCACTCACTGGAACATTATTCATCAGTAGAAGTGAAGTACTGATGCATGCTGCAACATGGACGAACTCTGAAAACATGGGGCTTGGTGAAAGAAGCGAGCCACCAAGGACCACATGTTATATGATTTTATTTATATGAAATGCCCAGACTAGGCAAATCTGTAGAGGAAGAAGGGAGATGATTGGTTGCCTAAGGACTAAGGGGAGATAGACTAGAAGGTGACCGCTAGAGGGTGTGGGCTTTCTTTTAGGGGTAATGAAAATATTCTAAAATAGATGGTGGTGATGGATGTACAACTACGAGCCTGCTAAAAGCTATGGTGCACTTTAAGTAGCTGAATGGTGTGGTATAGCTCAGTAAGCCTTTTTTAAAACAAATCAGATGTAGCCGGGGAGTGAAGTGGAAGAGACAGGAAGCTGGAGAGGCCAGCCGGGTGGGAGGAGCCGCGGCCGAGGGCAGTGCTCGTTGGCCTTCAGGCGCGACGGGCAGCTGCCGCCTCTCTTCCAGGCCTTCGAGGACATCTACATTGAGCAGAGGAGGACCATCCGGACCGTGCTGGAGTACGCCGACAAGGTCTTCACCTACATCTTCATCCTGGAGATGCTGCTCAAGTGGACGGCCTACGGCTTCGTCAAGTTCTTCACCAACGCCTGGTGCTGGCTCGACTTCCTCATCGTGGCTGTACGTGTCCTGCTTCCTACTCCCCACCCTTTCTAGCAGGAAAACAAAACCAGGGATTTTTCTCCTTCTCATGGCTGGAGCAGCCGGGGGGGGCCCCGGGTAGATAGATGTAGGTCTGGGTGAGTTGCTTTCAGAGCCGTCAGATCTTCACTTTGGGAAGGGAGCTCTGAATGCATTTGCTCCGGGGACTGACCAGCCAGCCAGCTCTTCACCCTGATGGTTTGGCTTAGAAAAGTCAGAGATTAGGAAAGGGAAGTGGAATCCTTGGTATCAAAGCCCCTGCTTCGTAGGCTGGGAACAGGAAGGCTCTTGTCCCAAACAGCAGGATGTCCTCTTTCTGCTGCCAGGAGAGGGGTGAGGGAAGGAGGCGGGTGCTGCCGGGATGCCAGGAGAGGGGGATCTGGGTAGACTTTCCTGCTGGCTGTTCCCGGGACGCTTCCATCCAGCTCAGGTCTTCATACCAGACTGATCTGAGCCGGTCAGTTTTCTCAGGGAGAGGGGAGCTCGCACCCCCATGAAGCCCCCTCTCCCACACAGGGCCACTTCCACAGTGACAATCGAACTTAAGAAAATCCTTTTTTCCTTCAGGTTTCAAGACCATCTCCAAGGCATGGTGGCCATTGCATCCCGAGTTATTTTTCAGGGTGGAGGCCGCTGCATCTGTAACTGTTTCTCACCTCACCAGCCCTTGTTTCTTGTTGGCTTTTCTAACCGTGGTGATTGTCTCTTATTCTGTGTAATAACTACAGCGTTTCCTTCCACTCAAATCAGCATTGGAGAGAAGGGGTGAATGGGAATTGTAGGACCAGGGCCCATGGAGAACTCAGTTCCTGCTGAGGGCTGAGAAGTGCCACGAAAGTAGAGCATTTGGAGGCTGAGTGGGCACATTTAGAATATAGGTTTGTTGACTGCGTGGTGAACTAGCTGTAGAGTGCTTCTGGGATCTAGACTAGAAGAGCATGGGGACCTCTTCCTTGGGTAACAGGAGCCCAGCACTCGGCATATCTCAGCTCTGTGAATGCATCCCTTTCCCAACAAGGTCTGCAGCTTCCACGGTTCTTGGCTCCTCCCAAGAGTTGTCACTATGCCTAAGGGAGGTGAGGAGGTCACCCTTTGCTCTTAAAGTGAACCAAATGGATGGTCCCGCAGACGGTGCCAGCCTACGACCCTCCTAACTAGAGGCTTCAGCACTCCCTTTAGCGACTGTTGATAGCACCTTGTGATAGAATGGGCTCTGCCTCCCACAGACGGAGACTTGAGCTCTAAGAATTAAGAAATGGGCTTGGGATAAGGCCAAGAGAACTGGGCCTGCTCTCTCTCTAGAGCATGGGACCGCTGAGAGGGGGCACACCTACGGGAGTCCAAAAAGCCCTTCCTCTTCTGCACCTTCCAAGAACTCAGACAGATATATCCACACCCACACTCCCAGCGGCCCTAGAGAAGCTACGATTTGGAGCAAGTCTCTCCCACCATAACTTTTGCTGCTTTCACTGCCCACCCTAACCTGAGCCACTATCTTCCTCCTCTCAGGGGTGATCAACCCCGTAATTTGAGGATATTGATCAGGAATCTCACATCCCTTTGGTACCCAAATAAGCTGCTAAAAGCATTAACAATTCTGCACATCACCATTTACTCAGCAAACATTTCTATCACTTTTTATACTCAGTGTCAGGGAAGTAAAAAGCATGAGACGCATGTAGCCAACGAACAGCAATCCATAAGCCCATCCAGCTTGGGGAGTTGTTGCATTCTTACATTGCCATGAGGCTGACAGTGGCTCCTGAGAACACCTCTGCCAGTTATTAGTAAACAGATACCATTCTCTGTGTGGAATTGTCCCAGGAGCCATAGGAGGTCCCAAGGGACGGGCAGGCATGCTCCAGCCCCTGGGGAGCTCCCCCTACCTTGCGGGGCCGCCGTGGCCTGAGTAAGGCTGGCGGTAGTCAAGCATTCTGGGACCAAGGCTCTCCCGGAACCTCTCACGTCTGTCAGCAGAACAGCCCGTTTAGTCTTCGCGCATCAAATGTTTATTGAGATCCACAACCCGCAAAGCCTGCTGCCAGGTGTTGGGAAAAAGCAGAGTAGAAGACAGGGGTACTTCTGAGGGTCCGAGAGGATGAGGCACATAACAAGCAACCGTAGCGGAAGCAGAGTGCGCTAAGTAGGGACAGCCCTGGTGTGAGCCATGGCTGCACTCGTTGCCATTCTTGAGTTGTGGATGGAGAATGAGGCTTAGGCTGACAGCTGGAACTGGCAGAGTTTTCGCTGTCCTTCGGGTAAGATATCTAGTGCCCCTGGCATGTTGGGTCATCCAGCAACGTAAACATTTTGGGTCCCAATTCAGCGTCATGTCTTAGAGACTGTCTTCCTCCCAGGGTTTCATCCACTGGTGACGGGCGTCTGAATCTCTTACTCATCACCATGTTTGTTTCCCTAATGGATTTCCATTCTTCCTGTTGCCCCTTTAAGCTACTATGAGTACTTTTTAGGATCAGGAGGTAATCCAGATAACTTTCAAGGTGAATTATCTGTATTTGTAAGCCATGTGAGTTCCCAAACAGAGACATTTTATTTTTCTCAGGTCCTTGGCTGCACTGGAGGTGTTGTCCTGTAGGAGAATTTTGTCATCTTTTCCCCAGGAAAAATTGTCCCATCATATCCAGAGGTTAGCCAGCATCCTCGCTCCAGGGATGGGAACTTTTCAAAGACCACTCCCCTCATTCTGAATTCAGACTCTGAAATGTTCACTTCATTTTGAAAAAGGTCACCCAGTGCCTTCCCTTTCTCCCATGCCTCCAGCCACCGATAATCTGAATTTTGACTTCTCAACTCCTTTTTCAGGTTTGGTTCTTTTTTTAAAGGATACTTTGAGCAACGTTCTCACTATCTCCACTGCGAGTTTAACAGGGAGGCTCGAAGGATTATAAGAAAGTCCTCAGCTACTAGGGAATAACCCCGCTAGGATCCTTGCTATCTTCCTGAGGTGATCTTGGCAAGATGGATCAGTCAAGCGCAGATCATCTCTCAATAGCGTTTAGAGCCAACCTCTGGATTGGCATCTGTACCTCCTCCCCACTTTAGGCCTCTTGTTTATCAGAGAAATCATATTCACCACCACTCGCCCCAAAAAAGAGCTGAAGGAATTCTCGCTTGTGTGGGACCAATAGCCACTGGAAGCTTAGCCTTTAGCAGTCATTACCTGGCAGTCTCACAGGACAGAGCTGATAAGGGGTATTCAGAACTCAGGCACTTGACTGGGATCGGACAACTTCAGACTTACCTATTAAGATCTTGCTAAGCCCAGCCAGTGTGGCTCAGTGGTTGAGCATCATCAAACTGTGAACAAGGAGGTCACGGTTCAATTTCCTGTCAGGACACATGCCTGGGTTTCAGGCTCAGTCCCCAGTAGGGGGCATGCAGGAGCACGCAATCAGTGATTCTCATCATTGAGGTTTCTGTCTCTCTCCCCCTATTATTTGTGTTTAAGAGTTGACTATAATTGGTAATGGTGGGCAAAATATACCTCCATGTCTTATCGACCGTGATAAATGGGAGGAAAATGATTGGTTGTTGCTAGTGTCTTCTAGATAAGACTTTGAGGCCCTTGTCTTAGGCTGAAATTCAACCCTGAACTATGTACCTTTTAAAGAACATGAGTAGCCTAATAGGGCAGCATTTAATTCCAGATTTGTTTTGGACACTGCCTAGGATTCCAGAAAAGATTCCTGTGTTGGTGGATTATGGGTACGTGCATAGGTAAAGGTTTACAACCCTTTTTAAAATGGCTCCCCATCCCTGACCCTCACTGGGTCATTAACCTCCTCCTACCCCCTGCCAGTACTGCTGCTCAATTAAAAGTATCTTCATTAAAAAAACAAAAACAAAAAACACAGTTTGGTGCAGTTCAGAGATGCAGAATTAAATCCCTAAGGCAGAGATGAAAAGCAAGAAATGAAGCTAAGCTATGAGTTGCTGTTTATTTTTCTCCTCTAAATTTGCTTTAAAATATCAATTCAGGCTAGGCAGACCTGTAACCGGAGGGAATTTAAGAATTCTTAATGGTAGAGCATCTTAACCTATCCCAGAATAAGGGAAAGACTGCTCTGAGAAACCCAGGCCCAACCATTCTAGGATTTGAGCGACTACAGGCGTATCAGGTCCCAGGTCAGGTGCAGCTGGAAGTGTAGGCATTTGGTACCCAGTGTTAAGGGGTCATAATGGTAACGACTCTGAGGACTCCAAAAGAGCAGGAAAGCATTCAACCAGGACTCCAGGCCTGGAGGCCTGAGACTGCTCCTGAGTATGCCGGTATGTTCAGCTCTGGCTTGTTCAGATACCTGCAGTCCTCTCCTGGGGTGCCTGTACCCACCCTGCCAGTGCGGGAGCGCATCTGCCTGTGGAGGAAAGAGCCCTGGCTTGGGAGTCAGAGTGTGGGCCTTCGTCCTCGCTTCAGGGCTGCGGACGTGATCCCGGGCAAACTCTTGTGTATTGGGTATAAGGGTCTCAGTTTCCCCATCTGTAAGGTAAAACGTAAAAAATTCTCCCAAGGATCTTGCCGGCTGTTATGTTAATGATGAGGACGTAGAAGTTTGACCTGGAAAGGACAGACCTGAGGCCAGGTTGCTTTGGACTATTCTGGGGATTAGAGGGGAAAGTATGGATGCAGCTGTGCAGACCCACTCCCCGGGGCCATGGAGGAGTCATGGGTATAGGTAAAAGATGGAAGGATTGCTAGTTAAAAATGAGAAACAGAAGAATTACACTTAAGTGAGTTCTCGGAGACTGGAAATTTTGTCAAGAAGTTTCTTCGTCTGGTTCTTCTCTCCGTGGGAGCTGTGAAGTCAGCTGTGGTACTTATGAATGTTGCCTTTGTCCATGTAGTGACTCATCAAATTCTCCAACAAATGGTTTCGTGTCACCCAGGAGTAAGAGAGCTTGTCCTTGTTGGAAGTCCCTGGTGATTGAGCTGAGGAGGGGCGGCCTGTGTGGAGTGTGTGTATTTATCTGTATTCTTTCCCGTAGGTACCATTAAATTTGTCTGGCTTAATTTAATGGGAACTTCTGGGACCTGCAGAGACTGTAAAGGGCGAGGGTAAGGTTTTTGTCATCTGTTCAGGCTCCTCTTCTTCCAATGGAACGTCCTCATTCTCTCCCACTTCCTTCAACCTCTTCCCTTTTCCAACTTGTCCGTCTGTCTGCCGCCCTCTCTCGATTTTCTCTTTCCTTTGTGTTTTTTCTTCTGCCTCTCAACCACCTTTCCTTCCAGGTCCTTTGAGTCCAAGTTGAAGTAGGCAGCTGGTGTTACCCACTCCCTCTCCCTGGGGGGCCCGCCCTGTATGATCAGTGCTAGGGGCTTTGTTCTAACGCTCTGGAACCTCTGTTTTCTTTTTGTTTTGTTTCCTTTTTTTTGTTTTTCTCTTCTGTTTCCGTGTAGGTCTCTTTAGTCAGCCTTGTAGCTAATGCCCTGGGCTACTCGGAACTAGGTGCCATAAAGTCCCTTAGGACCCTAAGAGCTTTGAGACCCTTAAGAGCCTTATCACGATTTGAAGGGATGAGGGTAAGATACTAAGAGCCGCCGATCCTTCTGCATGCCGATGGGCACTGTTTAAGCATGCGAGAACTGATCACATGGTGGAAAGATCATTCAAACCCCAACTCTGTGATGCAGCTGCTCTTTGACCCTCCACTCTCTCCCCCGCACCTGCCCCGTGCGAGGAGAGCTGCATTAAGCTGCCTCATCACATTAATAAGGGCCCCGCCCCCAGCAACGTGCCATCGCAGGACATGTCAATGCTGGCTCCTCTCATTCGGCCTGGCTTACCTGTAGCACTGGGGGCAGCTTTCCGGGCTGTTGACTTAATAGGGAGAATCACCAGGTGCAAAGAAGGGGAATTGTAACCCAGAGACCCCCTGAAAAGCAGAGGCTGCAGGTAGGGAGACCTTGGGTAGGGCCACCAGCCAGGTGGGGACTGTGACCTTGGAGTCACGCAGAAAGCAGCCGAGAAGGGGCTCGAAGGCATGACGGCAGGCCTGGAAAGGGGATGCAGCAGAATTTGGCACGGCCCTGGGGAAAGAAATGCTTTTCATTGTATTGTGATTCCTCTTATTGCACCTTGTTGTTCTCAGCCCAGTCCCATAAGGACTGGCAGCCTCTGTCTGATAGCAAAGCTTTCCTCCTCACCCCTCCCCCTCTGCCCACGCTCTGTGGCCCCCTATCCTAACACTATCAAAGGAGCAACCAGGTACGATGCCACATGATTATCAGCTAGCTCTCCTTCAATTTCTTGACACCTGCTGTCCCTGCTTTGGTGACACTCCACCCAAATGCAAAAGGTGCAAGGTGCTGTCACCCTGCCCATTTAGAAATGAGGCTCCCTCTTTAGGAGCCTTCTTGCTGTTTCTCATGATTAAAAAAAAAAAAAAAAAAGTGTGTGTTTGTATATGTACACATGTGCACATACACATGTACACACTAAAAAGTCAATTTCCTAAAACCAAGTGGGCAACAGGCCTTTGGTGGTATATAGTTGTCCTGTGGTGGTCAGAGAGGTCTGTCATACTTAACGAGACCAAGAAAACTCATTTCCATTCAGATGTTGAATACATGCAGGAGAGCAAACCAGAGGATGTGTTTTTCAATGTGCAAATGTCCGAATGCAGGAATGAATATTAAACAGTCGCAGTCGTCCACACAAAGCCAGGCGAATTGGAGAACTAGGTACTAGGACCATGCTGCTTCGTTCATTCCTCATCTGTGCCCCTGGCCACTGACCACTCTGTTATGACACCCACGGTTGTGTGGAAAGGTGAACATTTCACTGGCACTTGGGGGTTTTATTATTTTAGCTTATTCACACAAATGCGTTTTGCAACAAATTTGTGTTTCTTCTGTAGCACAGTCACAGTTTGGTTTACTAAATACCAGCTTTCTTCTGCAACCCACCCAGAGCCATCTGCAGGAAGGCCAGTCCCCAGCAGCATAAACCTATTTTAACTTAAAAAGCAAAACAAAACTCGCGATTCTTAGTCTTTCTCCCGAAGATGAGAGAGGCTTCAGGATGTGTGACAAGGTCATGGTGATCCTCTGGCTGAATGTAGGGAGAGAGGCTATTGCCGAGGGCTTGGTGTTTTCGGTGACCGTGGGTCTTTGAAACTGGGATTAAAATGCTCTTCCCTCTGCCCCCACGTTCCCACTTTTATCAGAAGAGGTTAGTTAAATATTTTAAATAAGTCATGCTAATTTTTTTTGTTAAGGAGTTTGTTAATTCATTTTGGTGACTAAAAAACTGAGGATTAAAAAAAAAAAAATCCTTAAAGACAACGTTTGCAACATTGTACCCGAGCCCAGTAGCCTCGGACCCTCTACATTCCCCACAGGGATCCTGGGTCTCCCAAAATGAGGCTGGTCACCTAACGAAAGCCTTAGGAAAAATGCCCAGCTGATCCTTGCTACTAACTTTCTCAGTCCAGATGCTCACTATGTGGCAGAAATAGTCCTCATGGACCAGCTGGTGCCAGCTTGTGCAGGAGGAAATTATTTGAATTATTTGACACTGGGAGCCCTTTTGGTGGCCACCCCTCCTCCTTTTAGCCCCTCCCTTCTTCCCTTTTCCTGGACTCGCAGTTGCCACCGCCCCAAAACTTCTACTTGTCAGCTTTCAAGGATGTTTAAGAGGCCGGAAGTCCAGAATGGGTGATCAGAGCACTAGAACGTTTTATTGGAAGAGCATTGGGAAGAGGAACTCGTATATCGAGGTTTTCTGAAATATGGGCAGGAACAAGTGAACCCAACACTGGATTTCAAACAGTCAAGGAGCGCAGAGCTAAAGCAGCTGTGGTATAGGAGTGTCACCTCATTTGGTTGACTCCAGCCAACAGCACTGGTTGGGCAGGAGGAGAGGCCTCGGCCCATTCCTATCCCGAATTTGCCTGAGTCTATAGTTTTATGTGTTATTTTTCCATGGGGGCCTATGCTCTTAATCCCTCGCTTTGGGTTCTTGCGTATGCCCTCACTTGACAGATTACCCTTAGAAAATGTTACCTGAGAATTTCTCAAGAACCAAATGCTAACAATGCAGATGGGCTCAACTGTCACTGTGCTGCTCCAAGGAGAGGCGCAGAGCTTCACTGGAGGGGGAACAGATGCCCTAGCCTGTCCCGGACACTCACCTCAGTCTCTTCCTCTTCTTCCTCAAACCAAAGACCAGAACATTGAAACATTCATGCTATTGGAAAAGTAAATACTTAATGTAGTTCTTTGCTTTTCTCTCCTCCATAGTAATCTTCATTTAAGATGTTGCTGTGCTATTAAATATTTGAGGGCGTCTAAGCATAATGCTATGAAACATGCATGCATTTTTGTTGATTGTCAGTACATAGTGGTCCATTAAAGCCATGTTCCCTCTGCCAGATATGAGAAGCTGTTTGACATATTTTATAGTGTTTAATTGAGCAGTAATGTTCCAGGCATAGAGATGACAAAAATGCTGTAAACTTTGACATTCATTGACATTTTCTCATTATATGAAATTTGTATCCATTGCTAAGTATAAACTTTCACTGAAAATAGTAGCTTTTTATAGATTGTTAGAACCTAGCTTTGAGTAATATTTCTATAACTAGTTTTTAAAAATAATGAATTTCTTGAGAATTATTAGAGAGCAGAAGAGAAGGTCCAGTTTATTAAGAGACTATCCATGGACACTTGAATCACATTTATAAACCATCTATAGCGTGAGAGTTCAAAAATAGCAAAGTTTCTTACCCTTTGTTTGCTGAGAATGTCAGCCCCATTATATGCAGAGCACAATTACACAGCTTCTATTTAACATCGCAGCTCGTCAGCTACTGTTTATAGCCAGAAAGAATTATTAGTAAATTTAATCAGCTCTGTTTACTATCTGATTCATAAAACTAAGGTAAGAAGTTTCTCTTTGGTTATGATTAATAAGTGAAAATCTGTTTACATCTTATAAGTACATTGGGTTTCATAGGATGTTTATGTTACACATGTCTGAGAACAAGGCTCAGTAAATACTTTTGTGTATTAATTCCTTTGATCAACCTTTGAGTATAAAAGTGTGAAAAGACCACTTAGTCAATTAGCTAATTATTCTTTCCTGCTGTTACTTTTACACCACATACAGCTGCAGCCCGAAGAGGCTATGCAGGACAGGTTAGGCTGGGTTACGATAGAAGAGTTCCCAGAGGAGGTAGATTCAGAATGAGATTTTAAAACCCTGTTTCTAGGTTTCAGATCTTTGGAGCCTTCTTCCTCGTGGCTTACTTGAGAGGATCCGGTAGCAGATGTGATCTCTCACCTAAACTCTGCTGCGGACGGATGCTGTCACAGAAGCAGGCACTTTTGAATCTGCATAATCCCCTCTTGTTGTCTGAGAAATGATTATTCCTGTTGTGGATCCCCCTCCTGGTGCCTGTTCTTGAGCACATTTTGTTGCTTTCTGGTGCTCCCACCAAAGGGTGAGCAACTGTAAATGAGGAGGTAAAATTCAAATCTTATCACCTGACAGATGTGGTCACAAGTAAATAAATATGAATATCCATCTCCAAAATAGCACTAAGGATTTTTCAGATTTCAGATATTCTGGCTTTCCTTGCTCCATGTGATAAACGGTTGAAACACAATGATGTTATACGAATGACAGAGCTGTTAGATCTTGAAGAGATTTCTTGGTCTAAGAATCTAATCTAATAAAAGAGTAATATGCAAATTAACCATCACTCTGAGACACCTAAACCACACCCACCAGCCAAGCCACACCAATCAGCCAATCAGAGCAGCTGTATGCAAATTAACCCAGCCAAGATGGCAGTGGGCAGCCATGGAGGTAGAGCAAACAGGAGGCTTCTGTTGCACCAGCAATGGAGTTGAAACTGTCTGCCTAGGCCAGCCAGGCCTCTGCTCAAGGCAACAAAGTTTCAATTATAGAAGATAAACCCAAGAAACCTGATTCCAGCCAGCCTCGCTGGGATGTTGGATCAATGGGAGCTGTGGATAGCCTGAAAATGGCCCTCAGCCCCTCACCCAGGCTGGCCACACCCCCATGGGATGAGGGTTCCCACTGGGGGGCTTGGCCAGCCTGCAAACAGCCATCAGCCCCTCACCCAGGCTGGCCAGGCACACCAGCAGGTGGACATCCCCTGAAGGGTCCCAGACTGCGAGAGGGCACAGGCCGGGCTGTAGGGACCCCCCCACACACACTCCCAGTGCACAAATTTTTGTGCACTGGGCTCCTAGTTAAGAAATAACTGCCTCTCATCTAAAGGCCTTCATACGTGATTTGGAGAAACACAAAACTAGTATTTTAATCTAAGGAAGAGTGACTCCTTCGCAGAATGTCATTTCCTTTTTTATATAGGTCAGCACAGACAGCTCTTCTCAGCCATGTGTTCCAATGAGTGACTCACAATCTAAGACAAAAGTGGAATATAAGGAAAACCTGGACCCAAGTCAGGCTCCAATTAGAGCCCAGAGCTGCTCCTGTGTTCCCTCTAGGACAGTGGTTCTCAGCCTTCTGGCCCTTTAAATACAGTTCTTCATGTTGTCACCCAAACATTAAATTATTTTTGTTGCTACTTCATAACTGTAATGTTGCTACTGTTATGAATTGTAATGTAAACATCTGATATGCAGGTTGGTCTTAGGCGACCCCTGTGAAAGGGTCGTTCGACCGCCAAAGGGTCTCGACCCACAGGTTGAGAACCACTGCTCTAGGCATCGTGCTTTGGGCCTGTGGGTGCTGTGCTAGCTGGCATCCTGAGCTGTCTCCTCTCTGCACCAAGAGCTGCAGGGTCATGGTGACAGTTGTCACCTCCTTCTAACAAAATATTGGAAGACTTCGCGTATATCCATTGCCTTCATTTTAACTCCACTGACTGTCCTAGAATACCAGCAGAAGGAAGACGAGTTCTTCCCGCGTCAGAGTCCCGCGTAGGACCACAGCAAGTAAGGGCAGAAATGAACACCATCTGAAATGCCTTTGTCTCACCATCTGAAATGCTGCTTGAATGAGCACTCTGAGCTCTTCAGGTGAAAACCGCTCCGCAGCGGACGTGTTGTCTAGCTACTCTCACGTACAGTGTGACGCAAAATCAAAGTTAAAACAACCCAGAAACCTAGATTCCTGAGGGGATTTCCCCCCCCCTTTACTTTTTTTTTCTCATTCCTCAACCTACTATAGTCAGTGATTTTTAACAATATGCTAATTTTGGGTTTTAAGAACAGTGATCTAACCTAAAACTTTCCCCTCCAAACACTTGCCAATCCTATGTGAAGAGTCAAGTCAAGCTTTGGATTGAGCGGAGACATCAGTGTTAGCCAAGCAAGGGGTGACTTAAATCCAGGAACCTACAAAATCAGGAAGAGGCTGAGGGGAAAAAAAAGGAATCATGTATGAAAAACACATCTGTGCAGATTTTATTCTATACTGTTTGGTAGAGGGAATATAGCTTTTTTTTTCCTTGAGCCTGCAAAATATGCATGCTCAGCTGTTGCCTGAAGTAAAATAATTGGCCTTGCATAGTCATAAAAGAGACTTTATGTACCGTTAGGGTGATTCTCTGTGGTTTTTAAACAGTCATACTTGCTTTGCAGAGGGGGAATGTCTATTGAAAGGCAACCTGTGAGCTTGAGATCTGTCAGATTGTCCCTTGGGGCATGTTTGATGAGAGGGAGATTGGACTAAAATAATGTTTTTGGTCCAGGTCGATACCTAGGAGAGAAGACTAGGTCACCATGGGCAGGGGATTTGTGTTAGATGGAATAAATATGGAATTTATTAGAATTCTTCCAAATATATTTCATAGATTTAGCAAATGTTGGTCCTACTTCTGGATCCCTCCAGACACTCTAATTTCAAAAGGGACATAATGTTTCCATAGTCAGAACAAGCCACACAATGTCATTCCCCTCCTGGAAATCAAAAAATAGTGTGTTTGCCCGTACTTCCTCCCCACACTCAGCAGCCTCCCCCTTCCAATGCAGGTGGTGGTGAATGCCTTGGTGGGCGCCATCCCCTCCATCATGAATGTGCTGCTGGTGTGTCTCATCTTCTGGCTGATTTTCAGCATCATGGGAGTTAACCTGTTCGCGGGAAAGTACCACTACTGCTTTAATGAGACTTCTGAAGAACGATTTGAAATTGAAATTGTCAACAATAAAACTGATTGTGAAAAGCTCATGGAGGGGAACAATACAGAAATCAGATGGAAGAACGTGAAGATCAACTTCGACAACGTTGGGGCCGGCTACCTGGCGCTTCTTCAGGTGGTAAGTGTTATTTTTTCTGTCCTATGAAACTCACATGGGTAGCAGAAATCTTATGTGGTTCCCCCGCAACCCTGCTTCCAGAATCAAGATGATTCTTAATAGGTCACCCAGCACTGGGTCATTTCTCCAACTAGTTCCACGGAAACTCTTTCCCCACGTACTCTGACCTCTCCAAGACCTCCCTCCAGGGAGCTCTCGCTGCTCTGAAGCTCAGCAACAAACAGAGATTCCTGCAGCATAATAAAGTTGCAGAGCAATCACCTTCTCTCTCCAGTGCAAGTATGTAGTTAAGACAAAGGAAAAAATGAAGATGAGTGCATAAAAAAGCAGAAGTGAGGGCAGTTCGATGGAGTGGAACAATCCCCCACAACAGCTACACTGAAGGGAAAGGAAAGAACGTGCTACATTGCTGCCACTCAGGTGAGCCCCAGAGGAAGGTCTCGGTGTCTCACAGTGAGAAAGGGTTTATTGTAATTGGGTAACATTCCATTATGCCTCCTCTTCCTCTCTTACCATTTTTTGGGATTTTTTTATAAGATTGTGTGATGCAATGAAAGTTCCTAGGCTTTGGAATCAGATTGATAAAGGTTTGAGCCACACTCGCTTATTGGATATGTCATCTGGGACAATTACCTAACCTCTTTGAGTCAGTTTCTTCCTCCATTAAATGTGGATAATAATACCATATATGGTTGTCAGGAAGATTCATGATAATTACTCAAATTTCTTACCATAGTGCCTGGCATGTAGCAGTGCTTAACAATGGTATTTGCGATTATGTATTTTGTTACTAGTACAACTGTCTACATCACATAGTTGTTGGGTATATTAAATGCGATCGTGCAGGTGAAGCTCTCAACGCAGTCTTACATATTAAACACTTACCACTAACTAGTAGCAGGAGGCAGAGTTAAGGGGATGAGCAGTACATTTCATTCCAAAGGACTTTCATTGTTCTATCCCAGTTCAAGACATTGGACCCGCAAATTGAATTTTAATTGGAGCAGCTCCCGGAGACCAATGCACATCTACCAGCCAGTCCAACATTATACTCAGTGTCTCCACCACATGCCAGGTGCTGTGCTTGATACTGCTAGAGCCATCAAATGAGTAAAGAGCTGCCCACACCCTGAAAAAAACATAAAATCTGGTTAAGTAAATAAAACATAAATAGAATGTGAATAAAGCATGGAGAACTGTATTGGTCACCGTATGTGTTTGCAGAATCAGGCTAGATATACTGGATTGAGAAACAGAAGGGGCTGCCTGGGGTGAAGCCAGTGTTGCCAGGACCGTAGGCTGTACACGTATGTATTGGTAAAGGAGTAGTTCTGACGGGTTTTTTGTTGTATTTTTTAATGCAGCTATGAATTTTCCAGAGCCAATTGCTTGTTTAACACCTTTTAAAAAGCGCTTCCTCCAAGTTCCAACTACCCTCCGTAGATTCATGCTATTCGTTCATGAATATGAGTTTCCCCCAGCTTTAGGCAACCTTTGCAGGCCCACTTTTAAGACCTTTTGTAAAACTATGGATCCAGTTACCATTGTCAACATGTTTCTCTGCCAAACTCTGATGTTATTTTAAGGGACATAGACAAAGCTCCCTTGGGACGTGAATTAATAAACAGAAAAGGTATATGTCCCTGTGAGGCTACACGCAGTCTCCCTGTTTGTGTTCTCCCTGAACCTAAGCCTGGCCTCTTGGGCCCCTGCTGAGGCTCCCACCCACCCCCTCCCAGGCACAGTCTAATGACTGACTCTGTTTGCCAGGCAACCTTCAAAGGCTGGATGGACATCATGTATGCAGCTGTCGATTCCCGAAAGGTAGGGATGTACCTGATGAAACCACAGCCTTCCTAGAGGGCTAGGATGGGAGCAGCATGTTGAGTCTCATCAGGAAATGGGCGGGGGACGGGGGGAGCCTTTATTGCTTGTTTTACTGGTTATAGGACACTCCGCTCCTCTCAGTAAGTCATCACTCTCTTACCCTTACTCCAGACAACCAGGCTGCCTGCCCAGTGGGTCTGTCTGCTCCTCAGTGCTGCTTTGAAATAAGTGTGGCTCCTAGCAGACAGCCTCTCACCTCATGATTTGTATATTCTCCACCTAAGTCATGGCAGGAGCAATGTCTTCTGAGGGCAGGGCCTCCGCGGTGAAGGAGACAGAGAATCTAGGGCTCCCCTCATCCCAGTTTGTTCAGCAGCTCAAGTGGTCAGTTATGGCTGGTGGCCTTGGCAGGTCAGAACTGCCCACCTGATCCCCAAGCGAGGAACTGACCCTCTTCCTTTTTCTCCTGTCCTTTGACAGCCTGAAGAGCAGCCTAAGTATGAGGACAACATCTACATGTACATCTACTTTGTCATCTTCATCATCTTCGGCTCCTTCTTCACCCTGAACCTGTTCATTGGTGTCATCATTGATAACTTCAATCAACAAAAGAAAAAGATAGGTCTCCTCCCCTCATTGCCAGTGGTCAGAGGTCCACCCAGATGAGGTGTAGCTTTCTATGTCTCTGACCTCTAAAACCCATACTGTCACATCACTGTGGCACTGCCCCACTGTGCAATAGCTCAACCAGCTCTTCCTGTTGAGGGCTGGATTTCACAGTGTGTGGTTTACCACATGTACTAGCAGTCTTGTTCTTGAGACCTCTTACTAATGTGGCCTCCTGCCAGAGGGAAGTCGGGTAGGAGAGAGTCTAGTGGCAGGAGTGCAAAGAGAGGCAGATGGATGGCTACAGTGAGAAGCAGAAACTGTCTAGACTTGCAACTGTCCACACTCGTCCCTGGGCACTGCTACTAGAAAATTGGGACTGAGAGGTCATCCTCAGGAAATTCACCTCCTTCCTTGTCCCCAGATGGTTAACAATTTTCCAAAGCAAATTGAAAAGATGTCTTGTTACTCATTTTATAAATCAAGTCTGTCCCAACAAACTCATAAATGGGCCATTAGCCAGGACTTGAAAATCCTTTTATTTTAAAATGTCTTTTCCCTTGAATTTTGTCAAGAAAGCAGCCCCCCCCTCCCCCCCCGCCCAAGCCCCTTTCACATCCCACGTGATTCAGGGTTCCAGTTCAGGGTTCGGGTTCTGGAGAAGGCTGCACACAAATGAAAAGAGATTTAGAAAACATTTAATTTGGGAAATGGGGGCCAGGCGGTAGTCCAACTCTAGTGGGAGGACTACTACTCACCCTGGCTTTTCCATCCCTTTTATTAGGATTAGAGCTATAGAACACACCCACATCTCCTAGGCAGGAAACTCCAATAAAAGCCAATCAGTGAATTTAGGACTACCAGGTGGGGGCTTCTTCAACTACCAATATCTAGTAATTAGCTCTGACCCTTTAGGGCAATTAAGGTTGACCAGCCCTCCGAACTCCCTGTCCGCGGCTCTCTATTATTAAAACAACTAGGGGCCCAGTGCACAAAAATTTGTGCACTCGGGGGGTGGGGGTCCCTCAGCCTGGCCTGTGCCCTCTGCAGTCTGGGACACCTTGGGGGGATGTCCACCTGCTGGCATGCCTGACCAGCCTGGGTGAGGGGCTGAGAGCCATTTTCAGGCTGCCCACAGCCCCTTCAGGGTTTGTGCACTGGGGGGTGGGAAGGCTGGTGAGTGCAGGCCTGGACGTTTCCCACCGGAGGGCCCACGATTGCACACGCCTGGTGGGCCCCCACCGCTGAGAGGACACACCTGGCGCAGAGTTGGGTGGTGAGCCAGGGGTGGATGCTGGTGCAGAATCCCTTGATGGGGCCCTGCTGCTGAGCAAACACACCCGGGGTGAAGCTGGGCAGTGAACTGGCTTCGGATTCTCTGCACTGTGCAGCAGACGCTCCCGCACGCCCTGTGGAGGCCCCTGGGGGGCGGATGAAGGTAGCGGACCCTGGATGGGTGTTCCTGGACACCCTGCGGAGGCCCCCAGGGCAGAGCCAGGCAGTGGACCCAGGACAGGTGTTCCTGGATGTCCCGCAGAGGCCCCCGGGGGGCAAAGCCAGGCAGCAGACCCAGGATGGCTGCTCCTGCACACCCTGCAGAGGCCCCGTGCTCCTGCATGCCCCGGAGAGGCCCCCAGGGGGTGGAGCCGGGCAGTGGACCTGGGGCGGGCGCTCCTGGATACTTCTTGGAGGCTCCCGGGGGTGGAGCTAGGCAGCAGACCCAGGACAGCTGCTCCTGGACGCCCCGAGGAGGCCCCAGGCCAGACCCCCCCTCCCACTGAGCTGACACACCTGGCACAGCTAAGCCAGCCACGGAGGCTCCCAGTGCAGAGCCGCCCTGCCAGCCTCCATCTTGGCTGGGTTAATTTGCATACAGCTGCTCTGATTGGCTGATGGGCGTGGCTGTGAGCAGAGGCTCAGCCAGCCTAGGCAGGCAGTTGCAACAGAAGCCTTTGGTTTGCTCTAGCTCCATGGCTGTTGGCCTCCATCTTGGCTGGGCTAATTTGCATACAGCCGCTCTGATTGGCTGGTGGTAACGGTCAATTTGCATGTTTCTTTTTTATTATAATAGATGATTGGCTTCTGGCATCTTCCCCCTTCCCCCCCAAAAAAATGTAGGAATCCTGAGATGTGACTGTCTTCAAAGCCATAGCTCTCGAGGTTAACCTTCCCCGAGAGTCTGTAATTGAGTAGTTCATTTCCTTCCTTCCTGGCAGAGCTCAGGAAACCCAAGCTGAAACAAAGGCAGGTGTCTCTTTGAATTACAGTAGTTGTCCCAGGTCTGCCTCACCCTGAGACAACCATTAGCTAAACTGAACTCAGGAAAGGAAAGGGGATAAGTGTTCCTCAGTTCTCAATTTTGAAACTTGGGTTCTGAAGCCGTAACACTTGAGATCCGGTTGTAATTGCTCCTTCTCTTCTTCCCTCCTTTACTTTGGAGGTCAGGACATCTTCATGACTGAGGAACAGAAGAAGTACTACAATGCCATGAAAAAGCTGGGCTCGAAGAAACCACAGAAACCCATTCCCCGCCCCTTGGTGAGTGCACCGTACAGGCCCAGGGCAGAGTGAGACACTGGTAGGGTTACTTCAGAGGAAGGAAAAGGGTAAGTGGTGGGCTGCCTGTGCCCTCGCATCATCTCTCACTCTCCCCATCCAGAAGATCTGAGGAGAATGGCACAAGAACAGGAATGAAGGTGTGGGATGGCTTTTACATATGCCGTGACCTTGCCTCTCGGCCTTCCTTAGGAAAATTGGCATGTTAACCACATTGGTTCTGGCCTTGCCAGAGAAATGTTTGAGAGACAACTAAAAACTCGCAGAGGAAGGAGAAATGAAAGCTGGTCTCTTTCCCACCAGTCCCAGATAGGTTTGGTCATCATTTCCTCAACCCTCTACCCCACAGATCAGCCTTGTGCCTAGAAGCTAACGTAGAGCTTCCAGGTATTTGTGGGAGCAGAAGAGAGTGAAAGTAGGAGAGTCTGGCTGGTCCTGGTCTCCTTGAACTGAGCCTCTGTCAGGCAGATTTGGGGCCTGGGATTCTGCTTTACCCTCTGTTGGTGGTTGTCCTCTTGCTTCAGAGCAAAGGTTCCTGATGCCCAGTGGCCCCCAAAGACCAGTTTCAAAGTTCCTTCTTCTATAACTGGTATTTAAAGTGACTTAAAACACACACACATACACACACACACTCAGCAGAACTCTAAAAATAGAAGCTTCCTTGGCAACTTCTTTTGTAAAAATAATAGTAGAGCTACTTTGTTTTAATCAGGAGTGGGAGTTCCAGAGTATTTTCCCTACTCCCCGCCACACCTGGCATGCTTGCCTCATTAAATTCTGAGAAAAAGGAAATCCTAGGGCTTGACAGAACTTCATTGTTTGGAAAACACCAAGTTAAAGTAATCCTAGAAGTAATCACCAGCTCAAGGGCCTCGGTACTTTCAAAACACTCAGGGAGCGCTTAAGAAAATGTATGGGTTTTAGTTCCTTGATGTTAGAGTTTCCATCCTGGGATAGAAATGGGACCAACAGGAATGGAAGAGGGTTGACATTTCTGAAGTTCTGTTCAGTACTTTGTACGTGGGAACCTGCGTGTATTTTCTTCCACACTGAAATATAAAAACTTAGTGTGGTAAGAAGCATTAAGAGTGATTAGCACCTCATCCAGCAAATACAGCGGGTCCTTCAGTAGCATGCTTTTGTTCATCAGTGGGTTTCATTATAACATTGATGAGATGCATGGGAACTTAACTCTTTTTTTTAATATTTCTTTATTGGTTTCAGAGAGGAAGGGAGAAGGAGAGAGAGATAGAAACATCAATGATGAGAGAGAATCAGTGATAGACTGCCTCCTGCACACTCCCTACTGGGGATCTAGCCCACAACCCAGGCATGTGCCCTTGGCCAGAATCGAACCTGGGACCCTTAAGGCCAATGCTCTATCCACTAAGCCAAGCCAGCTAGGGCTTAACTCTTGTTTATATCAATTAGCTTGTGGTTATAGGTCACTTTCCTTAAAGTCACAGAGCCTGTTTACACTAAGTGGGGGACTTACTGCAGTTATGGGTCTCCTGTTATGTACCAGGCACTAAACATAAAGCGATGACCAAAATTTAGACAAATGCTATCGTGGAGATTGCAATATATGGTGGGGATAGAGATACGTAAGCAAATAGCTATTATAAAATGCGCATTATTGTGAGAAAAAAATTAACTGGGGAGCCATGACAGAGAAGAATGGAGGTTTAGGATCGGGGGATCTACTTCAAAAGAATAGTCAGAGGAAGCCTCACTAAGGAGGGT
>PVJC01024408.1:0-25539 GCA_004026665.1 Murina feae
GCCCCTCCCCCTGGCCAGCCCCATCCCCGATCAGCCCCCATTGGGGTGGGCTGGCCAGACTCCATCAATGCACAAATTTGTGCACTACACCTCTAGTATGCATATAAGGTCCTTGGTTGATTACCTTCCACCCATCTACCCTCCTCCACCTCCCCTCCCAGATACCCCACTCTGTTCCATGCTTCTGTGTTTCTAGATCCACTCCATTCATTAGTTTATTTTGTTACTTTGATCTCACATGTGGTACTTGTCTTTCTCTGACTGACTTATTTCACTTAGCATGATATTCTCCAGGTCCCTCCATGCTGTCTCAAAAGGGTAAGAGATCCTTTTTTTGTATTGCTGCATAGTATTCTGTGGTATAAATGTACCACAGCTTTTTTATCCACTCATCTACTGATGGGCTCTTGGGCTGTTTCCAGATCTTAGTTATTATAATTGTGCTGCTCTGAATATACGGGTGCATACATTCTTTCTGATTTGTATTTCAGGTTTCTTAGGATATATTCCATGGTCAAATGGCAGTTCCATATTTAATTTTTTTGAGGAAACTCTATATTGTTTTCCATACCGGCTGCATCAGTCTGCATTCCCATGTTCTCAAGGCAATTTGTTATTTAAAAGAACTCATAAAGATTATCATTTTAATAAAGACAAAATTACAACTTCATTTGTTTTACATAAGAAAGTGTTATGTTTTTAAGTGGACAACACTGTTTACAGTATACTTATACATATAAGCATATATGTATATTATATAAGTAGTATACTTATACACTGAGTGGCCAGATTATTATGACCACCTGACATTTGTAGGCAAATTAGCCATACACTGCATCGTATGGGATATGGGAGCTGAAGGCCTGTTCGAACACCTTTGCTGTCTGCAGTTACCAGGATAAAACATCTCCAATTCACACAGGAACACAAGGATTGGACGGTCAAGCATTGGCAAAAAGTCATGTGGTCCGATGAATCACATTTCTAGTTGCAGACAGCAGAGTGAGAATTTGGCGGAAACAGCATGAAAGCATGCACCCCACATACATGAGTACAACCCTTCAAGCTGGTGGGGGCAGTGTTATGGTTTGGGGCATGTTTTCCTGGCATGATTTGGGCCCTTTAATTCGTGTGGAACAACGTCTGAATAGCACAACATACCTAAGTATCGTTGCTGATCAAGTTCATCCTACCATGTTGATGGCGCATCCCAATGGAGATGGCTTCTTCCCATAAGACAATGCGCCATGCCATGGTGCTCGTATCGTGCAGGAGTGCTTTCAAGAACATGAGGGAGACTTTACCTTGCTTAGGTGGCACCCACAATCACCAGATCTCAATCCAATAGAGCATTTTTGGGACGAAGTTAAAAGAGCCATCAGGCAGCTGGTTCCACAACCATCAAATCTCACAGAACTGGACAGTGCTATTCATCAGGCATGGTGTCAGATTCCTCGCATCACCTTTCAACATCTCGTGGAGTCAATGCCAAGAAGAATCGCCGCAGTATTGAAGGCAAAAGGTGGCCCAACGAAGTACTGATGGGGTGGTCATAATAATCTGGCCACTCAGTGTATACATATTGTATATACTTATACTTTTACTATTGCCTATTTTCTGCATTTGTTTCTATTTCTCATTTCTCCTACCCAGCCTAATTTTGAGAAAAAAATCATTTTTCCACTACATAATTTTTCCACTGATGGATTCTGATTGCCAGAGGTAATAGCCCTAAGTCTCAAGCCTGGAAAGATAAAGATGTAAAGTATGCTTAACCCTCTCTGCCCACAAAATTTGTGCTCCCTTCTTTTCAGCTTTTCTTATCAGACACCAGAGACTCCACTTTGAAGTTTTGCTAATACCCAAGAGAGGACAAAGTTATGACACAGCTACTGTCAGTTCAACTCTGCAGGAAGCAATAACCCTAAACAAGTCTGTTTCTCCCTATCACACTAATATATACATACATAGTTGTACATATATTTGCATCTATGTGCACAAATATATCGTACATATGTACATACTTTTTTTTCAACCAACACTGCTTCCTAAGTATAATGGAACCTATAAAATGAGACCTTTGATTCTTCTAGAAACCTTATTGGATTGTGATATGGAAAGGTGGGCCTGGAGTGAATTTTTGCCCCATATGAAGAGAAAAATTAAATGTCTCTGCATAATAAAATTTAAAAAAATATTTGTATTTTTGGAGGGCAATCAGAAAGGAGAGAAAGAAGGGAGAAAAGCACAGGACCAATCAGATTATATGAGCCTGGAGTTCCCCTAGGATGGTGACCAAATGTACTTTAAAGATTTTAGAGATGCCTAATATTCAACATCAACACTCCTGGTATTGCTGTAGCATAAACCACTCTCTGACTCCCTTTTACCCAAATCTTCCAGAAAGCATACCAAACCCACAAAGGCTTTACTTTTCTTTCCATTCTTTCCTACCTCCTGTTGGATACATCTATCCAACAACTTCATCAGACATCTCAACCATCCATTAGCAGCTGATGGGGTTGGTCCAAAACTAATTTATCTTCCCTCCCCCACTCCTACCACCAATTGTTTTTAACTGCTCCTTCTCATAGCGTCCAACATTCCATTAGCTCACTAATGTCGTCATCACTAAAGAAACAACTAATATTTATTGAGCACTTGTATTGTACTAGGTTCTCTGCCAAGGGCATTATGTGCTTAATTTCATTTGCTCTTCAAAACCTACTAGACAGGTACTATGATCATTTCTGAAACGTTAGAAAACCAACATCCAATCAGGATGGTAATTCTGAGGGTAAGTAATAGAATTTAACCCTTGTTCTGATTCCACAGCAAGCTTAACCAGTACACTCCAACGCCTCCAGTCAAAAAACCTAGGAACTATCCCTCTCATTAATCATATCCAGTCACTTACCTAATCCAACCAATTATACCTCCTAAAAGACACATCATTTGTACTCCACTGCCTGCACACAAAATAACTCACATTTACCAAGGCCTAACCATGTGCCAAGCATTATTCTAAATAATATACATGTTTTTCCAAGTTTCATCTCCCAAACCCTATGAAATGAAGAACCTAAGAAAAAAAAGAGAGTACATAGTGAGTGACACAGCCAGATTTGAACCCAGACAATGCGAATCAAGAAGCCCTGAGCACTTACCACCTATAGTATAACAGCTCCCATTTTGTCTCCCTAACCCCCATCTGGACCTCACTATTCTCCACTGCTGCAGATATATTTCTGGAATGCAAATGTCATTATGACATTCTCCTGATTAAAGTCCAATTTTCTTAATTTGGCAGACAAAATCTTTCATGTTTCTGCTCAGTTCAGTAAATATCTGAGTGCCTGCTGTGAGCAAGACAAAGTGCTAAGTGCTCTGAAATGAGTAATACGCCAGCCCCTGACTACCACACCAACCCCCGGCACTGTGCTCCAGCCAGATTAACTATATTCAGATCGCATAATGCAGCATGCTATATGTTGGTCCCTCTGCTCAGAATGTACCTGGCAAAATTCCACACCAATCTGAAGTGGGATTTTGACTATGTGAGGCCTTCCCTAACAAATTCCAGGCAGAAATACTTCCTCTTAAGTTCCCATAGCACTTTGCTCAAATTACTTTCAGGCAGCCAGTGAAACAGAGGTATGGATCAGCTTCCAAATGAGACTATAGCAAAAGCTGACTCCTGCCATCAATGCCTGGCATGCAGTAGGCACTCTACCATTTGCTGAATGAATAAATAATGAAAAATATCTAACTTGACGAGGAAAGGAGAGGAACAAGATACAGAATTAGGAATGTTAACATACAAGTGGGCCAAATTAAAAGTAGTGTGATTCTGCTTTGGTTCTGATTTGGCCTACATTTTATCCCTATGGGAAAACTCACATGTGTGACTTGGACAAACTAAAAAAGCAAAACTTTGCCCTAGCTGGTTTGGCTCAGTGGATAGAGTGTCAGCCTGTGGACTAAAGGGTCCCAGGTTTGATTCTAGCCAAGGGCACATGCCTGGGTTGTGGGCTTGATTCCCCCACCCCCACCCCCACCCCCCACCACCCTGGCCAAGTGGGAGACAGGCAGAAGACAGCCAATCAATGAATCTCTATATCTCTCCCTTCCTCTCTGAAATCAATTAAAAAGTAAACAAAAAGGCAAAACTTTGTTATTCAGCTTTGACTGGCTAAAAAGAATACTAGATCAAAGTCCATTTTTGAAAGGGGCATGGAGATAGGAATCAAATCAATTAAAATTAATAAAATTGAACTACTGCGGTCCAACTTCACCACACAGTACATTCAAGAAAAAATAAAAGCCAAAATCTGTCCTGGAAATGAAAGCTAGTTTACAAGTAAGTACTACTCGGCAAGGACGGGAAATTTTTAAAGTGCAGGCAGTTCCCCTATACCAGAGCTCATCGTCACTTTTCACTCATCCTCATTTCTGGTTTCTGTGATTTGAAAAGAAACATCTATACAGTTAAGCCCAGTCCAAGGCAGATATGATGCCTTGATTCATAGCATTATTATGTAAACTGAAATATCAGAAGAAACAGTACACATAAGTCAAAAGTCCTTAGCCAAAGCAAGGAAGGCTTAAAGCTTTGCAGAGTGGCGCTCTGTGCCCAAGTGCTTTCAAATCAAGCTCCCTGTTTTGAAATCCCCTCCTCCTGGTGTGGAAGATGTTAAATCTCTCTCACTTTCTCCTGCCTAAAGAGAAAGATGACAGAATGGCTACTATCAACAGATCAACAAATGACAAGTGCTGGCGAGGATGCGGAGAAAAGGGAACCCCAGTACACTGCTGGTGGGAATGCAGGCTGGCGCAGCCACTGTGGAAAACAGTATGGAGTTTCCTCAAAAAATTAAAAATGGAACTCCCATTTGACCCTGTGATCCCACTTCTAGGAATATATCCCAAGAAACCAGAAACACCAATCAGAAAGGATATATGCACCCCTATGTTCATAGCAGCACAATTTACCATAGCTAAGATCTGGAAACAGCCCAGTGCCCATCAGCAGATGAATGGACAAAAAAGCTGGGGACATTTACACCATGGAATACTATGCAGCAGTAAAAACAAAACAACAACAACAAAAGGATCTCTTACCCTTTGAGACAGCATGGAGAGCCTGGAAGGTATCATGCTAAGCGAAATCACCCAGTCAGAGAAAGACAAGCCTCACTCACATGTGGTTTCTAATGAATAAAATAAACTGATGAACAAAACAGATCCAGATACACAGAAGCATGGAACCCACTGAGGATTCTGAGGGAAGAGGGGAAGGCTGGAAGAAATTAACCGAAGAATGCATATGCACAAACGCACAACCAACCCATGGACACAAACAGTAGTGTGAAGGGTGAGGGGTGGAGGAAGTTAATGGGGAAGAGAGGGGGTATCTGTAATACTTTCAACAATAAAGTTTGGGGTGCTTTTTAAAGAAAAACAGTAAGAGATTTACAGGCAACAGGCTGGGATGGAGGATATGGTCTCTTCCCATTCCTTTGCATGGGGACAAGACCCAATGTGAGGCAGCCAGTGCCACTCATGACAACATACACGCAGGAAATACGAACTCATCCCCACCTCTGTCCCACTCCACCCCTTTCCCCCTAAAAAGCAAAGGGTGCAAAGATCAGCAGCACCGCCGCCAGAACCACCAAATGGTAACAGCCGGGGGCCGCCCGCCTCTCCCAGGCGCCTGCCGGGCGGCGGGCACTGGGCGCGGGGCAGCTGGTCCCTCCCGCCCTGGACAGGCACGGCCAGCCCCTCACGCGTCCACGTTTCCCCGCGGCCAGGACGGGAGAGGAGGAGGGCGGTGGAGGACCGCTGCGGCGCCGCTCCGGCCGCCTCCCAGGCGCGGCGCTGCCCCAAACACCCCACCGGCGCCCGCACCTGAGGCGGCAGCCCGGGACCCGGCGGGAGGGCGCGCAGCGACGCGGTCCAAAGTTACTCACCAGGAAAGCGCGGCTGTCCCGGGCGCGCATCAGCGCCGGGCGCCGCAGCCCAGAGCCCGCTCCGCTCGCCTTGGCCCGCTGAAGGAGCCGGGAGCGAGGCGGCCTCCGCGCGGCCGGGAAGCGCTGCCGCCGCCGCCGCAGATTTCCTGGCAAGAAGCAAACTCTGGCTAAGACTTCACTTCTCAACCGCCCCTGCTGCCTTCCCGGGGGAAAACGCCAGGGCCCAGCCGCCCAACCCGACACGCACCTGGACCAATTGGCGGCAGAACAGGGCGGGAGAGGGCGGGACAGAGAGAGGGTCCGCCTATCCGAGGGCTCAGGGGGCGGGGCAGGCCGGAGCCGTCACTCCTGAGTTAGAGTGCGCCCACTGCGCCCCGCGCCGCCTACCCTCCCCCACCCGCCCTCGCCCGGCTTCTCGGGATTACCTGGCTCACGACCGGCTCTGGAAGTGTCTGCGCTCCCTGCCGAGGGCCGCGCGGGTCACTGGAGAGCGCGGGGAGGCAGGGACCGTCCAGGGGAATGCGGGAGGAGCAGGTGGCACGGGGAAGCAGAAGCGTAGGTGTGCTGGGCGAAGGGACAGCTGGAGCGGGGTGGTGGGGACAGGGGTTGGCCGGAAGGAGGAGGGAGGGGAGCAGGAGAGCGAGGAAGGGAAGACTGTTAGTGAAAATAACCGAGGGGACGGAGAGCGCGTCTGGCTGGAAAGGCTGCCGCGGCGGGGGAGGGGAAACCTGAGAACAAAGGTGAGGAGGTTGCAGAAGCCAACAGGGCCAAGGGGAAAGGAAGTCCAAAGCGAGGGAGCACGTACTCCAGAGGCCGAACAGATCCGAGGAGAGAAAGGGAGGGGAAAGTTTCCTTCCAAACTCTCACTTTTCCCCAAAAAGATCAAGACAAACGCTGGTCCTTCGACCCAGCTGAGATGTGTAAAGACCCTCGATCGGACAAATATCGTCTTAAACCTATCCTAGTCTCCTGTGACATTTATTAAGATGTGTTATCAACTATAGTTAAGCCTGACGTTCCATGAAAGCCCCTCCTCCCGCCCCCCCCCCCCGGGGCTGGGGTCCTGCGCAAGGGCAACACCGTCCCCCGCAGGTCTAGCAGCGAGTCAAAAAGAAGCCGGCTTCGGGCCGAAGGAGGAAGGTGATCTGGGGGAGGCAGGCAGGCCGCGCCCCCTTCGCCTACACCTGGGGTGGGTGCCAACGGCTGAGCTCAAGCGCCCCCAGGGCCGTCTGGGCCTCGGGTGGGGCGGGCGCCGGGCGCCGGGCGCCACCTGCCCCGCTAGCTGTGCGGTGGGCGGGACTCGCTCCCGAAGCTGCAGGGAGCCGCCGGGCCCCGCCCCGCCCCGCCCCGCCCCGCCCCACCCCGCCCCGCCCCCCTCGCGCCGAAGACGGGTGTGGGCGGGGCCTGGGGCGCCGCCGCGGCTCCTCCTCCCTCCTTCCGTCTTCCGCTCCCCGGCAGGTCGGTGGTTGCTTCCTTCCTGCTTCTCTCGCACGTTTCGCGTTATGGGGCAGAGCGTCCCGACCGCCAGCTCCACCTGAATATCCCGGAAGCCGTCCCCGCGATGGAGGAGGACCAAGAGCTGGAGAGGTAACGGCCGAGGAGGCGGACGGGCGGAGGGAGCGGGCGGGAGGAACCAGCGGCCGCGGAGGGGGCCCCGAGGCCGGCCGGGGCCTAGGCCTCCGCGTCTAGGCCCGACCGGAAGGCCGGGGACGGGAGAGGAATGGGCGCCCGGGCGGGCGAGAGGGCTCCGACCAGGAACAGAGGAGAGGAGACAGGGATGTGCTGGAATAGACACGCTCAGGACACTCGACACCCAGGAGGGGAGGCGAGTTGGGAGAAACGCCCAGCGGGAGTAAGCCACCAACGCGTGAGGTCACACACCGGGCCTCCGTCCCTGCAGCGCGGGTTCTCGCGCTCCCTTCTGCCCGAGGGCCTCTTCTCAGACTTCCCACGCTAGTTTCCTTCCCTCCGCCACCTGGAAGCCATAGTTGGGCCCCCTCGCTCATCCTGTGTAGCCTCTGATCTTACCCTAATCTGTGTTTCTCTACGCCTTCCAACTCCCTTTTCATTCTCTTGCAAGGCTACCCTCTTCTAAACCTATCCTTTCTTGTGATTCTAGCAAAGGGATATTTTAGCAAACATTTAAGTTCGTGTTTTAAGAAAACTCCCCTGTGGCCATGTAGATGGTCAAATGGAGTAGGGAGACACTGGAGGCAATAAATCAGATATTTGTTGACAGAATATGTGGAGGCAGGGAAATAAAGGGTCATACGTGTTAATAGTTTTATGCAGTTGGAGTGCATCAAGTATTTAATGTGTTGCAATTGTGATATAATAAATGAAAAAAAGCTAGTAACAAAACCATATTCAGTATGATCTCATTTTTATAAAAAATATGTATGTAGAAAAATGTCTGGATTGAAGACCTCAATGGCTGAAGGCGAGAGGAAGACAGCTCTGGAAATGGTCCAGGCAGCTGGAACAGATAGACACTGTGTGACATTTGTTTTGCACGAGGAGGACCATACCCTAGGAAATTCTCTTCGTTACATGATCATGAAGAACCCGGAAGTGGAATTTTGTGGTTACACTACAACCCATCCTTCAGAGAGTAAAATTAATTTACGAATTCAGACTCGGGGTGCTCTTCCAGCTGTTGAGCCATTTCAGAGAGGCCTGAATGAGCTCATGAATGTCTGCCAACATGTGCTTGACAAGTTTGAGGCCAGCATAAAGGAATATAAGGACCAAAAAGCAAGCCGAAATGAGTCCACATTCTAGTCCCTGTGCACTATAGAGAGAGGAACATCCTCTGGGATATTCTCTTCGTGATCGTGCAAAACCCAGAAATAGAAGTTTATGATTACAACATGATCTGCTCTCCAGAAAGGTGTGATTCTAGCTATTAACTCATTACAGCTGTGGGATTCCCTGCAAGAACCTTTGTATTCTAATAAATTCCCTCTTTAAACTAATTTGAGTGGTTTCTGTTCCTTGGTCCTCAAGGTTGACTATTTTGGGGGGTTTTGTTTATTAATTGAGCCAACATGGAAAGTGAGGAAACTATGAGAAAAGTTGGGGCCTAAACAAGGACTTTTATTAAGGGAATTAAAAGAAAGAAGCATTCATGACTGCTATTGGGAGATGTGCAGTAAAGCATGACCCCAAATAGACTCTAAGTTTTGGGGGGGTGGGGGCTGGCAGGGGGAAAGCAGTAAAGAAAGATGGAAGTAGTGGGGGGAGAACTTGGCTTCTTGCAACATGTATTTTAGTAATTCATGAAAAAATTCTTCCTTTGCTGTGATTGGTAGATTGGGTAAGGGTGGGAAATAATTTGAAAAAACTGAGAATTCTGGTTTCACATAGGAATTTTAGGTAGTATCAAGCTCCATCATTATATTTATAGGATAGATACCAATTTACTGCTTTATTTTCACCTAAGTGGGTTAAGAGAGTTTAATTCTATTAGGGAGACTACTAGGATGACCAGATAACCTTTTCAGTCCTTAGGTATCTTAAGTATAGCCCATGGTTACATAAAAGAAGCAGTATTTGAAAGAAAGTAAGGACAGGAGAAAGAAAATTCCATGTGGCCTTTGAACCTGAGCACCCCACACCCCAGTACTATATGCATTGTTCCCTCTTCCTGAAGAATTCTTCTGCCATACTGTAGTGTAGGTAAGAACTTAGGTATAAGATCCCACATCCTAGTTTGGGTACTTGCCTGTGCTTTCATTATACTGTTTCCTGGTCTTGGGTTTACTATGTGATTGTTAGTGCTTATGTTGTTTACCATTATACCAACTCATAGCACAGTGCCTAATAGGTAGTGGACCATTAGTAAATACCAGATGAATCCATGTATATGTAGCCTTTTATTCGCTCATATCAGACCTCTTCTGGCCTGCCACAGAGTCTGCATTTTCTACATGCAACTTCTTTAGATAAATATACTTTGTTTTCATTGATCACCTGGCATATACCAGGTCCTAGGATAAATATGTTAGTGGATGAGACACAGGTCTTATTCTTATGAAGTATACATTATAAAAGGAGTAAAAAAATTTTTACATTGTATTTGTAAGGGCAGGGGGGGAGAAAGAGAACATGAGTGGAGATTCTGCTTTAGGTGTGGAAGTCAGTGAAGATCTTCCAGAAATTACAGAACAGAAGGAACTAGCTGTGCAAAAAGAGAAAATGCATTCTGGGGGAATAATATGTGTAAAAGTCCAGAAGCTGAAAACTGGTGTTTTAAGGGGTTAAGTATATTGAAAGAAGATGTATATATCTGTAGCATGGTAAATAAGGACAAGGGCCTATCCTATGGGTTCAGTGGGAAGAAGAGCTGGGGTAGTAAGGAGTTGGGTGTTAAGTACAATGGGAATGACCTCTGAATATTTGATTACAAAGTGGGGAAATGAATTTGTAGAGAGGCCAGAGTAGAAGCAGAAACTTCGGTGTGACCTGGAAGGGCAGTAACCTAGTAATGGAGAAAAGAGGGTAGATTTTGAGTTATATTTTTGAACCAAATTTATACAAAATTGGTAGACCTTAGGAATTGGATGTAGAAGGTGAGGAAACAAAGATGACTTCTACCTGGACTTGGGGCCAAATTATTGATATGGAAAGCTTAAGAGGGAAAATAGGTTTGGAGGTGGAGAAGATGATTAAACTCAAAAGTTCCATTCTGAACATGGCAGATAGTAGATATGTGAGTTAGAAGCTGTGAAAGAAATCTAATGAAGCTAGAGATTTACCTAGTGAGTTCTTGCCATAAAGATGATATAAATTCCATAAAAGCCTGAGTATGGGAAGAATAGGGCCCAAGCCCTGGGCATGCTTGGTGTTTAAAATTTGGGTAAAAAAGGAACAGCCTGTGATGTAGGAAATTCTGTAAAAAGTGGAGTTGTGGAAGCCAAGGCTCTCACAGAGGGATGTTGACGTTGAATGAGTTGAACATGTTGATTGAATTTAACAGGGAGGTTGGTGGGCAGTGGCCAACATTAGTTTAGTGCCTAAGAAGGCTAGAAATTAATACTCATTGTACAGAAGAAGGACTTTATTTGGGTTTTCCAGTAAAGAAAATATACCACAGGACATTGGGCAGTTATATTTAAGTGGCAGCAGGGATGAGGAAAGATAAAAGTCATGGGGTAAGGACAGAGTATTTTCGTAGGGTGGTAGTAAGAGGTAATTATTAAAATGATTACATACCAAAGGCTTTTAATATATAACTAGAGACCTGGTGCACAAAATTCATGCACAGTGGGGGGGGGGGGGTTCCCTCAGCCCAGCTTGTGCCCTGTCCCAGTCTGGGAGCCCTTGAGGGATGTCCAACTGATGGCTTAGGCCTATGGGCCTAAGCTGTCAGTAAGACATCCTTAGCGCTGCCACGGAGACGGGAGAGACTCCTGCCACCATCACTACACTTGCCAGCCATGAGCCTGGCTTCTGGCTGAGCAGCGCTCCCCCTGTGTGAGCGCACTGACCACAAAGGGGCAGCTCCTGCATTGAGAATCTTCCCCCTGGTGGTCAGTGCATGTCATAGCAACTGTTGCTCCACTGTTTTAGCATATTAGCCTTTTATATAGCATAATAATAAAAGGCTAAGCGACCATCCGACCAGCCGGTAGGTATGATGCAAACGGACCACCAGGGGGCAAACGCTCAATGCAAGAACTGCTGAGCTGTGGTGACTTCACAACAGCGGTTCTCAGGTGATGCACCCCAGAGCCAGAGAGAAGGGAGCCCGATTCCTCGCACTTCTATTATAAAGGAAAGGTGAATAGTGATATTAAAATACTATAATTAATTTACTTTCAGTATGCATGAATCCGTGCACCAGGCCACTAGTATATAATAATTTGCTTACCTAGCACTTTACATTTTTCAAAGCATTTTACAAATTATAAATTACATATAGCTATAATATCTAAATGCTTTAATTAGTTGGTATAACACAAAGGTGCTTACAGAATCTCTGTAGAGATAAAGTGTCTACATAAAAAGTCCATTCAGTACCATTCTGACCCAAAAAGTGTCTTGAATTTCAGGAAATATGAAAGCATAACAAGTTCTATGGCCCACCATTTTATTTCCCTCGAACAAGTTAAGATTGTAGCTACACCCTGGCCAGTTTTCTCAATGGTCAGTGCATCAGACAGTGGACAGAAGGATCGCAGGTTTGTTCCCCACCCTGGGCGGGGCATGTTCAGGAGGCAACCAATCAATGTGTCTGTCTCACATCGATGTTTCTATCTCTTTCTTCCACTCTCTAAAAATCAATGGAAAAATATCGTTGAGAGAAGATTTAAAAAGAGAGAGATTATAGTTAGTCTCCAGATTACTAGATAAAAGTCATCAATTTTGGTTAGCATAATTTTAGAATTAAAGATAATCTTTGTAATATTCCTCCAACTGGGCTCAAGTTTACTCGAGTCCACCAATGTACTTTCAAATACTTATAAAGATCCCAAATCTTTTGAGCTCAAGTTTTTAATGTTGTTTTGTTGTTTGTTTGCTATTTGAAACTTTACAAACTATCCCAGTTTGGTTAATGTATGGTTTGTATTTTTTTTTTCATCATGAAATTTCTTCCAAACCTATATTAGTGGATCTCTATGCAACAAATATGTACATAGTCATGGCACAGTATGGAGACTTGGTGCAGGTAAGAGATATGAGTCTGTCCTAAAAAGCTCTGTGTGGTTTTGGAAAGAGGACAGTTGTACATAATGAAAAAGAAGACAGATTGCATTTATAATGAAGTGCCCTAATGTTCAGTGTAGAGTATTATGTGCTGAACATAGAATGGCATCAGCGAGAGACACTATTGAAGCAATGATTGTTTCATGAGTACCCCCTCAGCCAGCCACTGTGCTAGGCACTGGAGATAGTTTCCTGTCTCCCAGGAAATGAGAGCCATTAAAGACTCTTGAGCTAGAGAATGCCATAAAGATTTTATTTTTCACCCCATGCATGTGCATAATGGAGGAGTAAAAAGAAACATTGGGTTGGGGATATTAACAGTCCAGGTGTAATATAAAGCAGCCAAGTTGTAGGAATGGAAATAAAAGGATGAATACCAGAAAGCTAAAAAAGAATTAAAATAACTTGGAGACCGATTCTATATAGGGTTAAAGATAACGGAGTATTGAAAATGGCCTCATACCCATGTCATTGACCCCTTTATTTTCCTACCACCCTCTCAAGACCCAAACTGGAATGCAGGATAGACCATCTCGTTCCAGCCTGTCCTTGCTAGTGGGAGCAACCACTCTTACCTCCTTCCCTCACCCTTGTCAGAAGAATTTACATCTTAGATGAGAACTTTAATCCAGGGCTACAGATGTGAAGATTGGGGATAGGAGGAGGCAGACAGGGCAGTAAACTGACAGACTCTTACAGCTGCCTTCACCAAGTTGCTCTTCTCAGAACATTTCATTCATCTTATTCAATCCATAAATATTAGTGAGTACATATATATTCAGGCACATTTAGGGATGTAGCAAGGAACAAGTTGCCTATATGCAGTTTATTTTCTAATGTAAAGTGCATAGATATATAATGTAATATAAGGTAGTGATATAAATGGGAAGTAAAAGAATGATGGGGGCCCTAGCCGGTTTGGCTCAGTGGATAGAGCGTTGGCCTGCGAACTGAAGGGTCCCAGGTTTGATTCCGGTCATGGGCATGTACCTTGGTTGTGGGCACATCCCCAGTTAAGGGGCAGGTGGTGCAGGAAGCAGCTGATCGATGTTTCTCTCTCAATGTTTCTTCTAACTCTCTATCCCTCTCCCTTCCTCTCTGTAAAAAATCAATAAAATATATTTTTTTAAAAAAAGAATGATGGGGGTGAGAAGGCACTGAGAGATTTGAGTAGTTAAGGAAAGGCCTTTCTGAAGAGGTGACATTTGAACAGAAATAACAGACAGACCAAGCATAAAGAAGAATATGCTCAGAATTTTCTAAAAGATGAATTTAGATTATTTACCATAGAAAAAGCAAAATTATGAACCTTTCTAAAGAAAAACTTTCAGCATTGTGTATGTGTGGGTTTTATTAGTACCTAGATTTATATCATATTTTTAATTTGTATGTTTTTACTTAATAATTATAGAAAAGAATATTAAGTTACTGTCTGGGACACTAGGATATTGTGTAGGAGTTTTGAATTGGCTAGTATATATATGTGTATTAGGGGAGTTGAATTTATTTTAATAGGACTTTTTTTTGTATTTTTGAGTAAAGCATATCTTTCTTAAAAGCAGAAGTTGGTGGGCTTGGGATCCTGCATATCTTTTCAGGCTAAATAACTAAGGCAGTATAGCGTAGGAACTGAGGTTGCACTATTGAAATCATACTGCTTGGATCTTGGCTCTAGACTTTAGCTATATGTTCTTGGACAAGCTGTTTGACCTCTTCGTGCTTTTGTCAGTAAGATTGGGATGCTATAACTATTATTCAGCCCATCATTTCTGTTGGATATATATTGTCTGTCCCATATAGCATACTCTCCATGTTAGCTATTGTTATATCATTAATTCTGTTGAACAAGCTGGCTTTGTTAATTTTCTTTTAGATGAACACTTGAAAACAAAAAACTTTAGTAACCTGTTATTTTTTTGTCTCTAGCCCACGTAGCACTATAATATAAATTTGTGAACCCCAATATGGAATGTTATCAGTATGCCAGCACCATTGCTTTTCAGAAAAATAGTTTAAAATAGCATTCCTATTAATAGGATAGAAATTAAAAATAAATGGATTGTGTTTCTCCTCTTTCACAAAAAAGTTAAGATTCTGATGGAACATTTATAATATTTCCCAGGATTCAAGACAAAGATTAAGCAGGAAGGAAAAGCAAGTTCTATAGCAGATGGATACCTGGTTTGGTACTGAAATATCTGAATATTGATAGGAAGCCAGCACTCAAGCTAGGTCAGCTAAGTATAAAATTGCAGAAAATGTAATATATTAATATTTTATCCAATCATACTAATCCCCAGTAAATTTTATATTTGTTAATTAAGGCACTTAATACATGTCAAAAAGAAAAGTTTGCCTATTTGATTTTCTGAATTTATCCTGCTGACCTGGGTCAAATCTCAAAAATATTGTACGTAATAGCTCAACCAATGCTAGTAAGAGAGCTCCAAGAGAAAATCAAACTGCTGGGAGCATCTAATCAGACAGAGACTGAACTAGGTGGTTTAAACAACAGTTTGGGTTTTGTTTGTTTCATTTTCAAGGGTGCAAAAGGCTTTCTTTCTAAGGGCCTCTCTTTCAAGATAGTACTGTGCAGAGATGAAGGATAAGGCCTCTGAAGTCAGAAGACCTATCTCTCACATTCCTAACTTGTGAATGTGGGAGAGTGACTTAATCTTTATGAGCCTCAATTTCCTTATCTGTAAAATTGGGCTAATGATACCTATTTTATAGGGTTATTGTGAAGACTAAGTGAAATAAAGCACAATGCCTAGTGCTGTATATTTAAATGTGCAGATATTAGCTGTTGCTATTATTGTTGTTATATTGGTTATTGTTTAAGTCAGTTCGTGGTAGTTGGAATAGTAGCCTTTATAGTACTGGTTACGCCTCATTATCTGCAGCAGTCCTAAGGCCTGTTTGCTCCAACTGGTCTGTTTCCATATTATCTCCTGTGACTCGCTGTCATACTGGCTTTCTCACTTTTAAGTGTGCCTCGCTTGTTCCATATCAGAGACTTTGCCATTTACTCTGAGAGACCATCCTTGAGCACTGTATTAGTTACTTATTGTTGTATAACAAATTGTCTTAAAGCTTAGTGGCTGAAAAAAAACGAAAAACACATTTCTCATAGTTTCCACTGAATATCCTAAGCTAAATTCGAAATGGCTGAAATAACTATTCTATGAATGTTGGAGTTAAAAACCACAAATTTGTGGTTGTATGTCTTTAGCTCCATAGTCTGTCACATATAAATGACAACAGACTGGGACTGTCAGGGAGGAGATAGACTAGGAGTTCTTTGGGCTAAAGGTGATCATGACAAAGACAGAATGCCAAAGAAGTAGCCTGCACAGTGGGGACTTAGTGGACCTTACAGATGGGTCCATCTATTAGGTGGTCCATGAGTCCAGAGAAATCACATGAGCTAAGAAGAGTTGGGCATGTTGTGTATACACATCTAAGAAGGCAGGACTTGGATCTGGAAAGCCCAGATTTGGCTGTGAGTATATCTCACATTAGTGAGAAATTCCCCCTCTCAATGCTGCCACAGTTGATTTTGCGAACACCTGCTCTACATTATGCCTACTGCATGGTTTCAGATTTGGGTCAATAACATTTCAAAAAATAATAGGGTTAACTGATGTATCTTTACTTAGGTTTTATTTTGCCTTTGAAAATGTACTTTCCCTTGCTTTGGTAGAAAATTGTCAGAAATTCTAGTCTTTTTATGGCCTGATAGAAGGTAAAGGCCTCCAGTGCATGTTTTCCACAGCAGTTAATTTTGACACTGTCTGCCTAGAGATAGCACAGACCTCACAGGTAATAGGCTTAGTCCTACAAGGCTGCACACCACCCTCACCCCTATTCCCAACCCTTCAGAGGCCAGTTTCATGTCCAGGTTGTTACCTGGGCTTCTGACAAATGGGCTATAAATTGGAGGTTTCCATGACCCCTTCTCAGGTTCAATTACTTTTTTAGAGCAGCTCACAGAACTCAGAGAAATATTAGTTATATTGATTAGTTTACAATAAAGAATACAGATGAAGAAATGCATGGGGCAGGGTGTGGAGTATTTATGCCCTCGCTCCCTTAATCTCCCCATGTTCACCAACCCAGATGTTTTCTGAACCCCCATCCTTTAGAGTTTTTAAGGAGGCTTCATTACATAGGTGAGATTAAGTCATTGGCCACTGGTGAATGAACTTAGTCCCCAGCCCCTCTCCCCTCCATGAAAGTCAAGGGATGGGACTGAATGTTCCAACCCTCCAATCACCTTGTTGGTTCCCTGGCATTGGAGGGTACCAAGGGGCTTTCCTAAAATCCATTAACACAACAAAAGACCATTATCACGACAATTAATTGATCCAGTTATCTTGAATCCTGATCATTCCAATTACAGCTCTTAATTTCTCACTGGCATGTTTGGTAAATTATATGGGACCTCAGAATGAATTTTAATTGGAACTCAGATTTCAAGTTAAGGATCACACATCATTGAGATTCCCCACCTAAAGTTATTTCAGACCTTGTTTTCCTTGCCTTCTCTGTCCTGCATACTTAAACTTAAATCATGGTGCTTGGAATACTTCAGAGTTTTTTTTCACAAGTGATTAATATAAATTTGGGGATATAAGCATCAATTATCATCTATTTCCCTGAAGTTGAAGAATAAAGAGGATAATCATCATGTTCTTTGTCAAAGTAAAAGTTGGATTATGTTCTGATTCAGACCTTATAATCTAAGCTTTCCGGGCTTGGTTCTAGAGGATTTTGTTTTTTTCCCCTCTTTTTGTTTATTTACATGACAAAGATTACAATTTTCCCTTAAGTAGATGGGAAAAATTGGGGATTCTAGAGCCTTATGATTAGAAACTATTCTGCTGGAAAATGCCTGTATTTAGAAGTGTCAGCCTACAGGTATATCACAGTCTGCTGCCCAGATTTGTAGCAAGCAAGCTACTAGTAAAGTTCCCTTTCTATTTTCTTGTTCTAGTAAGTTGGTCCCCATCTAAGAGCATTGTGCTAAACAAGCTAGGGCATGAAGAAGCCAACTGGACTTACTCTTAACCAAAAGCAGACAGCTTAACAGACTGACTCACCTAGCCACGTGGGAAAAAACAGTTTAATCCTGTTTCAAGGTAGATAGTGTTTTTCGCATTTATAGAAATGGAAACTGAAGTTTGCAGAAGTAACCAGCTTAAGCTTATACAGCTTATAAACCCAGGAATGCCTGATCCTTAGGCGTAGCTTTTAACGTCCACAGTGTTGCCTTTGTTACCTCGGGTGCATATGAAGATACTAAAGCTTTGCCAGATGTTCAGTTTGAGAAACTAAACAGTTGACCAGTAATCCTTGTTTACATCTAAATTTAGGTTGAAACATGCTGGAAATGGGGCTGCTTTTTGTACATCTTAACCATGAAAAGAGTCAATGAGTTAGAGAATATTTGGTTAAGAACTCAGATATGGGTTCGCTAATACTTAGTTCAAAAAATTATCATTTTTTATAATGGTAAACTACATTAGCATTATTTTTAAATACATTCGTTTTCACTGTTTAATCTATATTGTACCAAAGTTGCACTTGATCATCCTCAAAATGTAGAAAATATCTTAGACTAGAATATGGAGTCAGAAGTTAGAATCAGGTGTACCTCTTATTGGTTGACCTTACTGGTAGACAAATCAGCCTCCCTAAGCATTAATTGCCTAACAAATAAAAGATGGACGGTGACTTCAAGAGTTCTTCTGAGGGTCAGTGATATCATTATATTATGCTGTTAACCACTTAATGTTGGCTTCTTTCCTTCCATGTTATAGTAAAAAGAGTCTTGTATATACTTGGACCTGTATGAAGTAATATAGAAGTTTAGTATATGGCCTAGTTTCTATCAAGCAAATGCTGAAGGAGAATTGTGAATTAGGGATTTGCTATTTCAAATCAGTTGTGAAAGTATGGTTCTGAACACTTACATTAACACAGTGAACTTTTTATAAGTTAAGACCTTGGGAGCAGACCCAATTATGCTGTTTGGGTAATCAGCATGAACTGTTTCTCAGAATTTCCCCTGAAGTCTCAATTGGGTATCTGTTCCATTTTTAACACAGTCTAAATTCTTCATTAGCAGTGCTCCAGCCAGTCCAACTGCAGCAGCAAGCATGGGTTATATGTCAGTGGTACATGAGATGTTTCTAAAGTATGTAGCAACTTAAAGCATAGCAGTCATACAGGTACAGAAGATTGTGTTTAATTTTTTTGATATGTTGTAAAATGAACCTTGAAATATTTGCTCCGGAACATGTTTTCATATTTCCCTTCATGGTTATATCATCGCATGTAAGTAATTTTTAAGTCTGAATGGTAGCTTAGTTGGTTAGAGCATCTTTCTGATACGCCAAGGTGGCGGGTTTGATTCCTGATCAGGGCACACACAAGAAGCAACCAATGAATGGGCAAATCAGTGGAACAAGAAGTCCGATGTTTTTCTCTCTCAAATAAAAAAAAAGTCTAAATAGTAAAGTTTACTTTAGAGTTTGCTGGTTCTTTTAATTATGTTTTTTTATTTCAGAGAGAGGGATAGAAATATCAGTGATGAGAGAGAATCAGTGATCAGCTGCCTCCTGCATGCCCCCTATTGAGAATCCCTGACTGGGAATTGAACTGTGACCTTTTGGTTCATGGATTGATGCTCAACCACTGAGACACATCATCAGGGCAGAGTTTGCTGGTTTTTTACTGTATTACATCTGGTTTCTGATGCCCAAGTCCCCAGTTGTATTACTCTCTGTGGTTCCTTTTCTTTTTTTGGCAATTAATAGGTTGTTTGTATGGTGTGATATATGCTTAATGGTTGAATTAATCAGTAATGGAATTTTCCATGCTTTGGGCTTTTCTCCTGTAGTGGCTAGTCCCATGTGCTTGTTTCTTCCCTACTTTGCAGACCTTCTAGTGATCCCTCCTGTGCTGCTGAATTTCGCATCTGTAAGAATATGTTTGCACTACACCGGAACTCTGACTTCTTCCCGTTAACAGGAAAGAATCGCTGGGGTCTTTAAAAAGAATGAAAAACCTTATTTGCACAATTGTGTAGTTTTGGCTGACTTACTGTTCAGTGAGCTTTGAACTTTTATAAATATTTTTTCCAAATCAACACTACTCCCAAGTTAGTTTGCTTCTATATTTAACTGTGTAATTCCATTAACTACTACATTATAGAAATAGAGTTGTGGTGTGTTTTTATTTTCAAAACATTTGTATGTCTGTTAAATAAGATTTTTTAAATTGTAAAATAGGGTTGACATTGCCTTGTGCTACTTAAATTCCTTGTTATCAAATTAGCACCTGAAAAAACAGCTTGAAACTTGACACTGGAATGCTTATAAAGAGTCAAGAATTTACTGATTGAGTTCAATAAGTTATTTTTTATAGTAGACTAGGGGCCCGGTGCACAAAAATTTGTGCACTCGGGGGTTCCCTCAGCCTGGCCTGTGCCCTCTCGTAGTCTGGGACCCCTCGGGGGATGTCCACCTGCTGGCGTGCCTGTCCAGCCTGGGTGAGGGGCTGGTGGCTGTTTGCAGGCTGGCCAAGCCCCCCAGTGGGAACCCTCACCCCATGGGGGTGTGGCCAGCCTGGGTGAGGGGCTGAGGGTCGTTGGCAGGCTGCCCATAGTCCCTTCATGGTTCAGGTCTCTACTGGGGTGCCTGTCCAGCCTGAGTGAGGGGTCGAGGGCCATTTTCAGGCTGCCCACAGCTCCCATTGACCCAACGTCCCAGCGAAGGCTGGCTGGAATCAGGTTTCTGGGGTTTATTTATCTTCTATAATTGAAACTTTGTTGCTGTGAGCAGAGGCCCAGCAGGCCTAGGCAGGCAGTTTCTTCCATTGCTGGCCTCCTGTTTGCTTCAACTCTGTGGCTTCTATAATTGAAACATTGTTGCTTTGAGCAGAGGCCCAGCCGGCCTAGACAGGCAGTTGCAACAGAAGCCTCCTGTTTGCTCCAGCTCCGTGGCTGCTGGCCTCCATCTTGGCTGGGTTAATTTGCATGCAGCCGCTCTGATTGGCTGATGGATGTGGCTTAGGTGTCTTGGAGTGATTGTTAATTTGCATATTACTCTTTTATTAGAGTAGATAGGCACTTGTCTGTTGCCATTTTTATTCTTTATCCCTGCATTCTTTCCTCTCCTATTTCTTTTTCTTACAACAATCCCTTTAGCATTTCTTGCATTGCTGGTTTGGTGGTAATAAACTCCTTTAGCCTTTTTTTGTCTGTGAAGCTCCTTCTGTCACCTTCTGTTTTGAATGATAGCCTTGCTGGATAGAGTAGTCTTTGATTCAATTCCTTGGTATTCATTACTTTGTAGATTTCATGCCATTCCCTTCTAGCCTAAAGTGTTTCTATTGAGAACTCAACTGATAGTCTAATGGGAGTTCCCCTGTAGGTAACTTTCTGTCTCTTTCTTCCAGCCTTTAAGGTTCTTTCTTTGTCTTTATTTGTCATTTTAATTATGATGTGTCTTGGTGTGGGTCTTTTTTGTTTCATCTCTGTGCTATCTGGATTTGTATGACTTTTTTCTTTACCAAGTAAGGAAATTTTTCTATCATTATTTCTTCACACAGGTTTTCTAGTCCTTGTTCAGCTTCTTTTCCTTCTGGTATCCTTATTATGTGGATGTTGTTTCATTTCATGTTGTCCCAAAGTTCCCTTAAACTCTCCTCCTGCTTTTTAATTTTTTTTCTCAATTGCTGCTTTGATTGTGTGTGTCTTTCTAACTTGCTGGTTTGGCCCTCAGCCTCTTCTAGTCTACTATTGAATTCTTCTAGGGTGGTCTTTATTATAGCTGTGTCATTCTTCATTTCCTCTTGATTCTTATTCATGTTGGTATTTTTTATTATTATTTAGCTCCTTATAATTGTCATTTAATTGCTTGTAATGTTTGAGCATCCTTATAACCATTACTTTGAATTCTTTATCTGACAAATTATTTGCCTCCATTTCATTTAGTTCCTTTTCTGGTGATTCCTCCTTTTCTTTCATTGGGGGTTATTTCTTTGTCTTCCATGTTAGCAGTCCATTAGTTTGGGGAGCTGGGTGAGGCGAGTGCATTCACAGTGGCGGGTCTTGTGTGTTCAGAGGTAACTGGTCCTACCAGAACACAGCGGTGTATCTATCTTCTGGTGGCACCAGGTTAGGCATGTCCTGTCTCTGTGGCAGGTCCGTGCGTCTGGGGGGTGGGGTGGGGGCATCAGTTTATGTCTACCAAGCAGTATTAGGCAGCAGTGCCATTTGCCCAGGGGCACTGGGTAAGACGCATTGGGTCACAATGTCAGGTCCATGTATCTAGTAGCATTGGGTCATGGTGGCAGGGTTGGGCATACTACGTCAAGGCTGTTGGGCCAGTTATCCAGGGCCACTGGGCCGGACATTCTGGTTTGGGGCAGCAGGTTGCAGTATCAAGGTGGGGTTAGGATTTCGATATATAAATTTTGTGGGTGATACAAACATTCAGTTCATAACACTTTCATTCATTTCTCAAGAAAGTGTAAATAGATCCATTTAAGTCTGTGTCTCTGGCTTTTGAATAATTACTTGATATTTAGCTTTTCTGATTTTATTTAAAAGTCTCTTTTTTGTTCATTATTACATTTGCCTTTCAATTTCTATTGTGTCATTTCAGTTGCTTTAAATTTCTTGCTATCCTTTCTATGTCCTGATATAATTAACTCTCATTTGGTTTGTGAGAATGAAAAGAAACACAGACCCAGATAACTCAAAAGTAATTTGTTAGTCTTTGGATTTTTAAGATGATTTTGCACTGGATTTGCATTCCCGTTTGGGATTTATTTAAGCTGCTGTTATGATTAGTTTACATTCCTTAAGCATGTACCAACTGGCTAATGGAACAAATAGGCAGGCCTGAGGAAGCTGAGCTAGGATGGATCATTGAAAATTGATTGTAGCTTGTTCCTGTGCCCAGAATACTGTTTGCTTAATGATCTAGCTTTCTTGAATTTCTTGTTTGTATTGAAGTTTATATTCTAATAAAATAAATTTGCTTTACAAAAAAAAAACACAACTTTAAGATGCTTAAAGGATAAAATATAGAAATTACTGTACCTGAAATTAAATTTGATGTTTTAATTGTTCATATTCTCTATGTACTTAGTTCTTATATTCTTCATTTTGCTTTTCTTGTATTTTCATTTTACATTATACTCTGTTTTTATTATCTAATTAAAAACCACTTTGTTGCATGATGTTCATGTTTCATAAACTTTGCTATTTTAAGTATTTAGCCTCTGAAAATGTGCACTAGGAAATGGACTTGCTATCTTCTTACCCAGGAATTCATTAGTGAATGTTCCAGGCCACAGTAGTAAGGAAACTGACTTTCTATTTTTCCTCCTTCATTTTGAAGGTGATGTTATTTCAAGAAAAGACTACATGCCCTAGCCGGTGTGGCTCAGTGGATAGAGCGTCGGTTGGCCTGCGGACTAAAAGGTCCCAGGTTCGATTCTGGTCAAGGGCATGTACCTTGGTTGTGGGCATATCCCCAGTAGGAGGTGTGCAAGAGGCAGCTGATCGATGTTTCTAACTCTATCCCTCTCCCTTAGAAAAGAAAAGAAAAGAAAAGACTACATTATTGCTAGGAATTGTTTTCCTTTTTGAAAATTAAGCCTTACAGAAGGAGCTTGTACAGGAGAATTTGGGGTGGGAGGTAGCGAATGTTCAACATTCTTAGGACAAAGCAGTGAGCAGTCCTTCATTCTTTCTGCCCTCTAGGATCACCATGTCACCCAGTTCTCCTCGAATGAGTGTGGGAGCAGTGGTAACTCTATTAAAACTTTTGTGGGTTTTTTTTTCATGTATTTTATTTTTGCCTTTTTTAATAATAAAGAGAAAATGTCTTCTTTGGGACTTGCTGTGCAAATTTTCTATTGAGAACCCAAATGATAGTCTAATGGGATAATTTTGTGGAGGAGATAGGAAGTATAATAGACCAGGAGATTCATAGCCATAAGCACATGGGTCCTTTTGTTTCTCCTCTGATCATTAGCAATATTACCTTGGGCAAGTTAGTCAGATCAATTATAAATCTGTAACTTGGGTCAACCCCAACCAAATGTATGAGGTACTGCTTCCCACATTTGTTGTGAATTTTACCCATGAAAAGATAGGGATATCTGAATGCCATACCTATCTAGTCTGAGCCCTACCTTTTATCATCTTTCAATACAGTTGACTTCGTCTCACCTCAGGCAGTTTTTCTGATGCATATACCTTATTCCCTTTGATTGTAGTTGTAAATCAGAAAGTTTCCTTTATCACACCAAATAAAGTTAATAACAGTGTTGGATATAGTTTTAAATAAATCAAAACTACCAAAAAATCAGTGTCAGACTTCATAGTTTCAGATAGTGCCTGGAATATACCTTCCAGGTCCCTACAAAGTTCCTGACTGAGTATTGTTTCCTGCAGACATACAGCATTTCAGCTTATTATGACACAAATTGGCTGGTCCAGAAAACTAACCAAATATTTTAACAAAGTTTTTATGGGAAATGCATTCTAGTTGATTTATAATGGATACATAGTTTATTTATATTGGGGAACTGTCCAAACAAGTTTTTCCTTAATTATATTTTTAACCTGGGTCCCAGTGCATGAATTTGTGCACCTTGAAAGGAACTGTGGGCTGCGTGTCTGTGGTGGGCACCGGGGTGGGTCTCGGCCCATACTCCACATCCCCGCCCAGCCCCTCCCACCATGGGCCTTGGGCCCCTCTCTGCTGGCAGCCCTGCTCCTGTCGCTGATGCTCCCATGTGCTGAGGGCACCGGCCACACTAGCACCCACTGCTGGCCCCAGCATCGTGTACAAATGGTGGTGGCTGCCCCAATCACTCCTCAGGAGCAGGGGGAGGTGGAGAAGCCCTAAGGGGCAATCGGGGCTGGCAGCCGTCACTTGCACTCACTGACAACACCAAGCAATTGGGGCCAGCACCAGACACCAGCAGCAGGTGTGAGTTCCGGCGCTAGCAGCTCATGCGAACGCTGGTCAGGACCGTGATATGCAGGAACAAAGAATTTTCAGTAACCACCAGAGGCTCGCCCCGATGACACCGACCGGCGCCCTGCCTTGGTCTGGCACCCTTGCTTACCTGCTTCACCATCCCACCATGGCCAGTGCCTGCCATGTTCTATGCTCTGCTGCCTGCTGCGGATGCCCACCATGTTCTCTACACGCCCCCTAGTGGTCAGCACACATCATAATGACTGGTTGTTCTGTTGTTCCGCTGTTCGGTCTATTTGCATATTAGCCTTTTATTATATAGGACTAGGCCTGGTGCACAAAATTCGTGCACGGGCGGGGGGAGGAGGATGGGGGATCTCTCAGCCCAGCCTGCCCCCTCTCACAGTCTGGAACCCCTCAGTGGATGTTCTATGATGGCCCCAGTCTGCCAGGCGCCTTTTGTGTGTATGTATGTGTGTCGCCACTGGGGACCTGCCCCCAGCCACATCTGAGGCTCAGAGCAGTCCTCCTGTGTGTGTGTACCTGCTGGGGGCCTGCCACCAGGCACACTGTTGAGGCTTGGATCAGGCACCCTCTCTATGTTGATCTCTCAGACTCTTGCCTTCTCCTGTATGTTCTTCTCTTTTTTGAGCTGTGGCCAGGGCTGGGTGCTGCCTGCCTCCCAAACTTGCCTACTGCCCATCTTTCTCCAGCCACCAGAAAGCAGGGAAAACTCCGCCTCGTGGTCAGGCCAGCCTTTTCCTGCTCCCTGATATCCAGAAGGGACCTGGGAAGCCGCCAAGCAGGCCCCCAGCCCCCAAGAGCTTGCTTTCCCGCTCCCCAGTGCCCCC
>PVJC01024409.1:0-25558 GCA_004026665.1 Murina feae
CACAAAAGTCCCTTGGCTGATCTGTTAACCACCCCCCCCCCCAACGTCCCTGTCCTTGTTGCTGTAATTTGACAGTCTGTTTGATGTTGCTCTGCCTCTGTATCTATTTTTGTTCACCAGTTTATAACGGTTATTATTATCCATAGATGAGTGAGGACATGTGGTATTTTTCTTTCATTGACTGGCTTATTTCACTTAGCATTATGTTCTCCAGCTCCATCCATACTCCTGCAAATGCTAAGAACTCCTTCCTTTTTACAGCAGCATAGTATTCCATTGTGTAGATGTACCATAGCTTTCTAATCCATTCATCTGTTGATGGGCACTTAGGCTGAGACATATGAAAACATTCTCAAAGTCACTGATCATCCAAGAGATGCAAATCAAAACAATGAGGTACCATCTCACACCTGTAAGAATGGCTATCATCAACAAATCAACAAACGACAAGTGCTGGAGAGGATGCGGAGAAAAAGGAACACTCGTGCACTGCTCGTGGGAATGCAGACTGGTGCAGCCACTGTGGAGTACAGTATGGAGTTTCCTCAAAAAATTAAAAATGGATCTCCCTTTTGACCCTGTGATCCCACTTCTGGGAATATATCCTAAGAAACCAGAAACACCAATCAGAAAGGACATATGCATCCCTATGTTCATAGCAGCACAATTTATCATAGCTAAAATATGGAAACAGCCTAAGTGCCCATCAACAGATGAATGGATTAATTTACTCTTAATAAAGATATTGGCAGTTGTGCTTAAATAACCACCTCATGTGACCACAGTACATTGAGGCAAATTTCTATAAAATCAGAAATCACCAGGAAAGTGGAAGATAAGGTTGGTCCTACCAATATTGGAGTTTTTGGCTGTTTATGGGGTGAATTGACAGCCCAAAGCCTTTCCAGATTCCAAATCTCTCTTCCGTTTATTGCAGCTCAACCTGATCAACATTTTATTGAGCTATTAACCTGAACTAGAATGTGGAGATCCATTGATCAGAAGAGTAGGTACTGTTCTTACCCTTACAGAGCTCACAGTCCAGTGAAGGCTAAAACAATGCTAAACTTAATTTTTTTCTGAGGGTTATGAGAAGAGTAGTACATGACAGGGGCACCTGGTTAGACCTGAGGTTGTGGGGTGGGAGTGAGGCAAGTTGAGGAACTGAGACCCAAAAGTTGACTAGGAGTTATCCCGAAAAGGAAGAATGGAGAAAAGTTTCATGAGCAATAGTGTTCCCCACAAAGGGAAGGCTTGCATGAGGGCTTGGAGGTGAGAAGTACAGCACATTTTGAAAGAAGTGAAAGAAATTTACTTTGGCTGAAACTTAAGGTGTGGGAGGAGGTCATTGTGAACATCTTTGTAAACTTTTAGGATTTAATTGTGTTTTTTCCTAGAGACAGTGGGAACTCATTTCAGGGTGTCTATGCATGGAATAAGCTTTCAGACTGGGGACTCGACTCTCAAATGAGATTGAGCAGTGCTTTATTTTGAATAAAAAGGCTTCAGAGTATCTCTATTCTGGGTAGAGCCACCTTTCCCATCATTCCCCCTTGCTATACATTGGTTAAGAATTGTATTAGTGGTTTTATTAAATCCTCTTTGTACTTCTAAAAGTATTTTACATTTTATATTCCTGTAGTTTATTACTCAACATAAATTTTTTCTTTCACTTCTTCTTAGTGGATTATATCATTTGTCAACTTCAATATTCCTCTTGGTCTCTGTAATGCATTTTGCCCTAAATTGTACTTAATTTGTTATTAAATTTTCCATTTTTTGCTTAAAAAAAAAGAATTAGCTCCTCCCAACCAGTTTGGCCCAGTGGATAGAGCATCAGCCTACAGACTGAAGATCCTGGGTTCGATTTTGATCAAGGGAACATGCCCAGATTGCAGGTTCTACCCCAGTAGGGGATGTGCAGGAGCTAACCAATCAATGATTCTCTCTTATCATTGATGTTTCTATCTCTTTCTCCCTCTCCCTTCGTCTCTGAAATCAATAAAAATATATATTAAAAAAAGTATTAACTCTGGCATCTGTCTCAGGCCCTAGACCAAAGAGTTTTCTTTAGAGTATGGTTTGTAGGTTTTAGACTGTGATTAAAGGCATTTCTCTTCTGGTGTGTGTGTGTGTGTGTGTGTGTGTGTGCACATGCACACACACACGCACGGCATGCCCCTGTATGTGGGCCCATACTGTCCCACACAGGAGCACTTATAGCTAGTACATACTGGCCATGTTTTTTAACTCAATCACCCTGATGATACTCCAGGGCCTTCTCCGTCTTTTTGTGATAGTTTACTCTGAGCTTAGAATTTCTTTGGATTTGCTTTTACCTTCTTGCACTTAGTTGAGCTATGGTTTCCTCTTCTCTTGTTTAACATATCTCATGTGCTTTCCTTCTTTAGAGAATTCCTCAAATCTGAGTACATAGAGTGCCCTCCTGTTTCCTAACTCTGTTCATGGTAGCGCAATTAATTCCTATTAAAAAGATGGAGATTAGTTTATCTCAGTGTCTTTCAAGCTTTTTTTTAACTCCATTATTGCTCCCCTAAAGATCCTTTCTAGACATTTTTGCTAGTTACTTATGAAATTTTAATAACAGAGATGTTTTCCATATTAGTTTGTGTGCTGTATGTATGTCTGATTTAGGTGTGAAACTAAGAAGTATAGGCTTACTTACTCTTTATAACTTGCTGAATTAAGAATGCTGACATTTTAACCTTGACTGGTTTGGCTTAGTGGATAGAGCGTAGGCCTATGGACTGAAGGGTCCTAGGTTCGATTCCGGTCAAGGGCATGTACCTTGGTTGTGGGCACATCCCCAGTGGGAGGTTCGCAGAAGGCAGCTGATCGATGTTTCTCTCCCATCGATGTTTCTAACTCTCTATCCCTCTCCCTTCCTCTCTGTAAGAATATCAATAAAATATATTAAAAAAAAAGAATGCTGACATTTTAAAGGTAAAAGCAAAACTGAAAATTAAAAAAAACTACCAACAATAACTTATGTGCTTTTTACTTGTTTTGTAATTTATTTACTTAAAATTGCAATGTCTCAAATTACATATGCAAATTTTCAATATTGGAAATATGTAATTATAATAACTATGTGATAAAATTTTTAAAAATTCACTCCAGTTATTTTCCAGTGAAACATTAAAAATATTATTATTAATCCTCATCTAAGGATATTTTTTCATTCTTTTTAGGGAGAGTAGAAAGGGGGGGAAGAGACAAAGAAAAACATCAGTGTGTGAGAGACATTGATTGGTTACCTCCTGTATGGGGATTGGTTGCAGAACCAATGTATGTGCCTGTGACCGGAAGCAAACCTGGGACCCTATGGTCCTCAGGCCAAAGCTCTATCCAAAAACTGAGACAAACTGGCTAGGGCAAAACATTGAAAAATTTAAATTAACTTCTTAAAATATATTTGTGAACCTTAATTTTTAACTATTACTTGATGTGGGAAAATAACTTCTAATTTAGCTGCTGCTGCTACATATTTATTCAGATCTTGCTGATGGCTTTTCTTTGCATTTGTCATAATTAAACATGAGTTGAATTATGTTTTAGAATTAAATAAAATATAAGTTTGGGATAAAATATAAACTATATTCACAAGGTAGTCAATAGCAGTTAATAGGCATACCAGACCATCACTTGTTGTATAAATCTAGAACGAGCAATCATTCAAGAGAATGCTTTCCAATCACAACTGTGTGTTGACCATAGTCTTGTGGCACTGATATTGCATGTTTTGTGTATCCTCATGAATTCATTGTCAGTGCTGCTCATGTGATTTCCAAGAAAATCCAACAGGAGAAATGAAATGCTAAGCAATAAGATTTTGTTGGGTAAGGTGAAATTTGGAAGGACACAAATCATTGTAAATGTGTTTTTTTGCCTCCCTCTTCCCAAAACAACTTTCAACCCCTTGAAGTGTATTTCACCTCTAAGTGAATTCATGGTTTATTTGTTTGTGTCCTCTTAGAAGTCTAATATACTAGTATATAGCCCATGAGAAGCTAAATATTAAAAGGAGATAGGGGAGAGCACCAGAAAAGATTTAGACCATGAACCATTGGGCTGGAAAGTGACCTGATTGAGGCACTAATACAAGGGAAATTAGCCTCATTGCACCCCAGTAATTATACAATGACCAATTGGGGTTCTATCTGCTATCTAATCTGTGAGCTGTATGCAGGCATTGACCATTTTATCATGTTCTGTTGTCAATATCTAGTACAGTGCCTGGCACACAGCAAATATTTCTTCATGGAATAGAGAGAAGGCACTGCAGATAGCCTTGGCCTACTTCATGGTCTAGATGAGGGATAGATTGAATAGGGGGAAAAAATATGTGCTATTCGATAAGACTACCAAGACACCATTTCGAAAAATATCCTTCTCTTCAATGCCATCTCTCTTACCTCAGCCCAGGGGAGGAAGTTATTGTGGATAGCTGAGTTTGACCATTTGCTCTTTAGATAACAAAATAGTTTTAATGTGAAAAGTTTGAGTTGATATCTTTCTAAAATATACTAATCACTACTTAGCTTTTTCTGGACCAAATACTGCCAAATACAATTTACCTTTTACATTCAAGTATGTATCAAAATCTTCCTAAGAAGAATCAATTCTTGAGGTATGAGGAACATTTTATCCTGTACCACATGGTCTGAGACCACTCTAGAATTATTGGGCTGATGTTTCTGAGTTGGGTCTTTTGTTTCTTTTTTGGTCTCCTTTTCTGGCAGGCCAGTAATTGTCACTTTGAGTTGTTATTGTTGGCAGACTTGGAGCATTTGCTATGCTCTCTCTCATTTGATGGTTCACAGATATACAGATAATGATCAGTAGGAAACATTGTAAAAACTTTGTATAAAGTCAGGAGAAAGAAGCTGCTAGTGTGAGGAATTGAGGAGCTATCCTGTGAATAAAATTTCTAGAATCATGTGTGTGTATGTGTTGTCTGTTGTACACTTGTGCACCTTGAAGACACCTATTCTGCTCCTCTTCCTGTTACCGTATAAGTTCTGTAAAGATGAAATGTGCAAATAGGTTTTGTGCTGGATAAGCAAGTGATTGGTTTAATATTTTCTCAATAGAGTTTATGGGAAGTATACATATCAGTAAGTTTAGCTTTGTCTCAATGGACTGTCCACGATTCCTTTTGTGGGTACTCACTCTTGAATCAGAGGCTGTAGATTTCCAATGCATAGAAAAAGTGACCCATTGGAGATCTAGGTTGTTTTGTACGTTATGGCATGTACCTGCTTAAGTAATCTTATCAAGTAACACTATCCAACAGTGTTTTTAAAAAATGCTAATTAACATTTTATTGGGAAAATGTAATTACTTGAATGGGAATTTTGACCCAGATACTCAACTGCTATTCTTAGGGCATTTTAAACTTAAACAGACTTTTTTCACCAAAGATACTAACCAGATATGGTATTAGTAGTCATTATAAGTGTGAACACATCAAATTTTCAGCATTGGTAAAGATTGAGTCCTTGTGTATTGACCCTGTGTCCATTTAACAAAGTATTCTCGATGTACCACAGCATGTGTTCCCTCTTTTGATGTCAATTCCATGTTTCCAATTAATTTTTAAAAAATATTTAAATTATGTATTATAGTAGTGTGCATTATGTTGATAGGTCTGGAAATGGAAAACCTTTGGAATGGTGCAAATTTATGATGTGTTAAGTATCACAATTTGAAGAAGGCAGTGTAAACATCCAGAAAGACTAGAAGAAGAGTATAGAATAGAATAAAATCAGAGATATAAAAGGAACCCTCAAGGAAAGTAATAGGGCTTTTTTAAATACATTGCCAGATCACTGAGACTGATAGCTGAAAAAGGTCAAGGCCATTTTAACGTCACAGGAGACTAAGTCCAGATTGCCTTTGAGAAATAATGATGCTTTGAGTAACTACTTAAGATTTGGTATTCAGTACAAAAGGGAATCACAGCAGGACTCTGAAACTGGCAACCTCATTGGCTGACCAATCTCTGTGTTCTGGGCAGGGGGATCAGGATACTACCTGGCCTGCCCCCATATATCTCAAAACACGTCCTAAGCATCCAAGCCTCTGAGGGTGATGGTGGTGGAGGTGGTGGTGTGTGCTTGTTATACATTGACATGCTTGTTGTATATTGACAGCAAAACTGATATTAGGTGCAGGATCATTAGAGCAAACAGCTCAAGTGCAGGTCCCCAAATGTGGATTTTGTTGAACATTGCTGGCCTTTTAGTGTTCAAGATGAACATACCATATTTATTTCTTTCTCTTTTACAACAAATACTTCATGATGCTTTACCATAATATCTCATGGCTTCTTTTAACTATTGCCCACTGACATTAAAAAGTCCAAATACATTACAGCATTCTGGATTGGAGCTGATTTGGGAAGACATTTTTAGTGTAATTATATTCAGTCATTCTTTCCCTTTAATTCATTTGATAAAGCTGCTCTTTAGGATTTATTGTGTAAGCTGTGTACACCAAACATGTTTTCACACTGGGAAATTCCATCTCCCTCACTAAGAAATTTTAGCATTATAGTCCCTAAATTTAAAGAGGTGATTCCTGGACAGCATTTAAAATTCTACTAGGCAGGTGTGTGTTTTTTATGGGACTGCCCATGTGGGTGTGAGATGAGGGGAAAAAGGGGAAATACAAGGACCCAGCAGTTGTGGGAGGAATGCAGGAGCTGAGAAGGAAAACAGTTGTCATCTACTGCTGTCCTTGATTTGTCTGCCGGTCTCTCTCACTTGATAAGTATGTGTGTAGAAAGTCTTTCAAAAGCCTAGGCACTCCCTGCTCTCAAGGGAGTATTCTGCAACTAGTCTGAATTTGCAGAAGGGAGGGAGGATAAGCTGGGTACCTACTATGTACCATGCACTTTCACACTTGCTCTGTGTATCCAGAATGCTAGAATGTGGCCTTATTTGGAAATAGAACCTTTGCAGAAGTAGTCAAGTTAAGATGAGCTAATACAGAATTAGGGTGGGTCCTAAATTCAATGACTGGTGTCATTATAAAGAGAAAAAGAGTTGAAGACACACAGGGACATCCAGGACCATATGAAGACTGAAGCAGAGATTGACGTTTTACAGCCCCAACCAAGGAACACCAAGGATTGCTGGCAACAACCAGAAGCTAGGAAAAGCTAGAAGAGCCTTTGGAGGGAGCATGGCCCTGACTTCAGACTTCTAACCTCCAGAACTGTGAAAGAATAATAAATTTCGGTTGTTTTAAGCCAACCAATTTGTGATATTTTGTTTTGGTAATGCTAGAAACTAAGACACTCTGTAAATAAGAATTTAGGACAACCAGGACAGATGGATGCTCTCAGATGTCTGTTATAGATTGAGAAGCAGTCTTATTGAGGAAATTCTGCCTCACTTGCAGCACAGGTATTTTGTGAATATTTGCGATTGGGCCTGACACTTGGAGGATTATATATGGCTAAGTGTGGCCTTCACTCCTTGAGTATGTTTATAGAGTCCTCTGTATTTATTGTATGTGTGGTGGGGGTTGGGCAATAGAGATGGGTTTTCCCTATAGGCCTGAAACAGGAGGCTTCTTCTCCCAGGCTGCTCATAGATTGCTTTGCCCTCCCACTCCTTTTTTGGTATCTCTTTTTCTTTTAAATCCTTACCTAGTATATTGGTCCATTGATTTTTAGAGAGAGTGAAAGGGAGAGGGGGACACAGAGAGAGAAACATCTACTTGAGAGAGACACATTGATTAGTGACTGAGGCTGGGGATTGAGCCTGCAACCCAGGTACATGCCCTTGACCAGAATCAAACCCATGACCCTTCAGTGCATGGGGCCAACACTCTACCCATTGAGCCAAATGGGCTAGGGCTTGGTGTCTCTTCTTGATTCAAAAAGATTAATAGGGATAAACCAATCTGAGGAAATTCAAATGGAGATATTCCCCCAGCATCTCTCACCTGATTCTTTCCTGACCCATAAAAGTGAAGGAGACAGTAGCTTTGTATTCCCTACAGAGGGTGTTGAGATCCATTTGATGTGGATTTTGAGGAATTTCTCCAGTGGGAAAAGGGAGGGAGGCAAAGTGGAGGCATTGTTGGGAAGGCATTTCAGGATGATGAAGGAGCAGGGGGAGAGGCACAAAGAGGTGCTGGGGTTAGGACTCCCATGTTAATAACACACAGCTGGATTGTGGTTTGTGTGGCTTTATGCGGACAGGAGGAAGAAAGGGAGGTTGAGGCCATGATGAGAGCATTATTCCTCCATCTTTTTCTAGTTTTAATAGCTTTATTGAAACACTAGAGGCCTGGTGCATGAATTCATGCATGGGTGGGGTCCCTTGGCCTGGCCGATGATCAAGGCGAGGAGTGGGGGGTGGGGGGCTGGCTGGGAGGAAGGGCTGCAAGAGGTTGGCCAGCCTCGGGGAGGGACTGCAGGAGGTTGGCTGGCCACAGGAGGTTGGCTGTGGAGAACACTGACCACCAGGGGGCAGTTCCTGTATTGTGCATCTTCTCCCTGGTGGTCAGTGTGCATCATAGCAACCGGTTGACCAGTCATTCAATTGTTTGGTCATTTAGTCACTTAGGTTTTTATATATATAGATCATTGACTTACAACAAATAACACATATTTCAAATGTATCAGTATATATAGTTTGATAAGTTTTGATGTATGTATAGTGTGAAACCATCACCACAGTCAAGATCATTAATATATCCATCACTCCCAAGTTTTCTTGTACTCTTTTGTAAGCTCTCTGTCTCTCTCAGTCCTCCCTGACTCCAATGCCATACATTATTCCTAGGAAGCCACTGATCAAAAAGTAGTTCTTAAGGTGTGGTCTGAGGACCCCCATGCACCCCTAAGTTCCTTTGAGGAGGTCTGAGAAGTCTTACTTTCTCTAATTACATATATGTATTGGGCTGGAGTATGTATTCATGTACTTCAGGTAAAACAACCTTTCACAACAAAATGAAAGCAGAATGCTGGCATGAAAATCCAGGTGTCCCCCTAATAAGCTAGATATTAAAGATATTTATAAAAATGCAAAACAGTGTTAGTCATACCTACATTTGTGGTTGTTTTGAAAAATATGCGTATTTCACATTAAATGTTGTAATATCATAAAAATATGGTGTTTATGTTACCATATAATTATATACTTATATTAACATGTAATAGGTTTATTATTGCTAATTTTACATAAATTAATACCTGAAAATTTAAACATTTCTTTCAGTTTTAATTTCTAATATGAAAAATATTGACAGATGTGACCCATATAAATAAAAAAGCTCTTTAGTTTCCACAAATTTTTTTCAAGAAATTGCCGCCTTTTCCCCTCTGCCACCTCTCAATTATTTTTCAGATCCAGAGACAAAAAAGTTTGAGGATTGTTGCTATGGAGAGCTTTGAATGCTATGCACAGGTTTGTAGAATTTTTCCCCCCCTAGGGAGTGTGGACCTGTTAAAGATAGTTCCAGCTGTGGTGTGACAGGACCTGACTTGGTTTTGAAAGGAGGACTCTGTCAACATCAGGATGGCTATAGACTAAGGGAGTCTAGGCAAAGAAAAAGGAGAATATGCTTGAGGGGCCTGATTGTGGGGGAGTGGAGAGAAGCTATCTGCCTTGAGGGCTAATTAGGACAGAGTTACAGTACTAGAACTTTGCTCTCAAAGGATGTGGAAGTGAACTGCCCCTTCCTCCCCATCCCTTCCCTGGGAAAGAAAGACTCTCAGGCAGTGGTGAAGAGGGAAGCAGCTTTTTGTCTCCAGGGTTTCTGGCTGCACTGTGACAGCTGTTCCAAACTACTGGGGTTATTAACTTGGACATGGGGAATCAGCCACTTAGATTACCAAATAAATATCCAAAGCATAAATGTGCCTACAGACTCCTGACCTCTTCTAGCCTGTTTCTGCTCCAGCACATGCCCTCACCCCACTACTGTCTGTGTCTCTTGATTGTGCTCATATACATGTATATAAGTCCTTTGGTAGATCTTTTCCCCCACCCCTCTGAACCGCCTCTGCCTTCCCTCTGTGGTTTGATAGTCTGTTAAATGCTTTTTGTCTCTATTCAAAATTTTCATGGCTTGTTTCTCAGAGTCAAAAAGTTTACCATTGATCTTTTAATCTCATTGTTTCCTCATATTGTTTATTCTGCTTATCAGGCCGAGGGAATGCAGTGTTTGCATTGCCCTATCTTCTACAGTATGTTGTTACAACATTTTTATTTTGAATGGCCTTAGATGATCCTCCAAATTCCCAGACATTCTTCCTTTCATTAAAGGAAGTCTATTAGGACCTGTATTTGCCACTATCTCTTTAGTCTTTGGATAACAATAGTTACTGTCACCACAAAGAAGTCACTAATATTTGATTAGTGCTTTATTCTGTCCTCCTCTCCCCATACATTAATGCATTTAATCCTCATGAAACCTCTAAAGGAGGTATTATTAATTTTTATTTCATTCTGTAAATAAGGAAACCAAGATTCAGAGTAGTAACATTACTTGCCCAAGGGCATATGGCTTGAAAATATCTAAGGAGTTGAACCCAGCCAGACTGGTGCCCAAGACCTCTGTATTAATCATTAATTATTCCTAAAAGACAAACATAAGTTCTTCCCTCAATCTCTTAAGAATTAGGGAGACTTACTATTTAGCAGCTGATTTTGAAGAACCATGTACTTAAAGTTTTCTTGGAGAGAGTACTTTGTTGTTCTCTGGAAGTTTACACCTTGTCTATTTTTGTCTGTGATTCCATTTATGATGTTTTTATGTGGTGGTATTTTTATTATTCTCTTTCTGTTGGCTATCTTTTTCATCTGCAGAACCTATAGTGGTTATCTGTGCTATCTTTTCAATGACAACTAAAATATTGACAACAAACATCTTAGTCATTGCTTTGTAGCTTAGAAAAATGGTGAAACACATTTATCATAACTCTGTTTTGGATATCCTCATATTCAGGTGACAGATGCACTTGTAAAGGACTGATATTTACAGCATCGATTTAGATCTCATAGAAGGTAAGAGGTGGTCTATCATTGCTTGGGGAATCTTTAGGCAGTGCTTGTCCTTTTAATGCTTGAGCCCTGCAAAGTCTTTTTCTGTCCCTCAGACTAATCAGTATGCTGATTCCAGGGTTCACCAAACCCATGACCTTACACTTACAGAAGTTAATGTTATTTGAGCTGCATTATCAGGCACTTGCTTTTAGCAGTCATTTAAGGAATATTTACTGAGCACCTACTATGTGCCCCTTAGGCACCAGAGTACTGAGTAAGATTGATATGGTCTCTATATTCATGGTTTATTAGCTGAAACAGAATATTGAATAGCTAAATATAAATAAGTTAATAGTTAATAAGAAGACTCTGAAGGAGATGCACAAAATTAAATTACTTATCATAGTCTGTGGGTTCTGAGAAGGCTCCTCTGTTAAAGTGACTTTTCAGCAAGAATGGGATAGATGTAGAGTGGTTACTATATGAGAAGGGAGGGAAGCATTATAGGTGGAGGTCTCCGCACATGTGAAGGCCCATCAGGGAAAAAAACAGTAAATACAGGAAAGTCCAGCAAGGCACAAGCCTAACTAGTGAGCAGAGGGCAGCAGAAGATAATGCTGGATTTGAACATTTTTGTACAGCAATGGGAAATCACTAAAGAATTTTAAGCCTGAGATAACATGATCTAATTTGCATTTTGAAAAGAATACTGCAATTATTCATTCCACAAATAATTATTGAGCATTTGCTACATTCCAGGCATTGTCTTGGGTTCTGGGAATAAGTCAGGGAATAAAATAGGCAAAAAAAATCCTTGCCCATATATTATTCACATTCTAGTATGAGCATGGAGGTAGGGTTAATGGGGTGGGCAGAGCTTGAACTTGATATAGATAAGTAAAGTTTGCTTCAGAGTGTTTTGAAAGTTTTTCCCTAAACACACACATAGTCCCCACTAAGTAGGCAGTTGTGGAAAAATGTCAAAGGCTTGACATCAGGAATAGGCCAGAAGATCAAATCCCAGCCTTACCATCTTCCTTGCTGTGAATCTGGGCATGTTGTCTAGCCTCTCTCAGCCAGTTTCTCTTAGTCAACAAGTAGAATAATAACACTTACATTACATTTGCTTGTGAAAAGTGTGGGTCATATAGTTAAATTGCCTGTCTAAATGTCTGGCAGTCACTCTTTCCTTCTTCATGCATTGCCTGAATGCCTACTGCAACAGGTTCAGTACTAGGTGTTATAGACTGTACAGAAAAAAGGTAACATGGCAAGTCTGGCTGCTATCCTTGAAAGGCCTCCTGCTTACAAGGTTTGTCCCTGGCTGGCAATTGGGAACTTGAATTTCAAGAGGGTTCCTACCATTCCCTAAATGATAAGATGTCTCACTGTGCCTAAACTGTTTGTATTAACAATGTGGTTTATGCTGAATTCAGGGAATTAGGAATTTTGATGTGTGCTTGGCAGAGAGTGTCTATGAAACCAGCCCAAAGGAAAGCTCATTGGTCACTAAGTCTAATGAGCTTCCCTGATAGACACCATTTCACTTGTGTTATCATTCTTGTTAGGGGAATTAAGTGTGTTTTGTGTGACTTCCCTAGAAAGCTTGCTCCTGGTTTCCACTGGACTTGTACCCATGTGCTTTTACTTTTGCTTATTTTGCTTTGTAAATTTTATTGTAGTAAATCACATCTGTGAGTGCAACAATTTGTTGATTCCCATGAGTCTGAGCAAATCATTGAATCTGGGGGTGGTCTTGGAGACTTGGACATGTGGATTTAGATATAAATGTAAGGGGCATTCTTTGCCCTCAGAAATTCACACTTTAGATAAAATATTTAACTTGTTAGTATTCAATTACAATACAGTGAGTTAGTTAGATTACTGTATGTGTGTGAAGGGGCTGGGTAGCCCTGAGGAGGGGCATTGTTTTTATCCAGGATGGGCCAGAAGAGCTTTTTGCATTGAATCTTGAAGGGTAATTAGAAGTTAGCTATGTGAAGCTGGAGGAAATGATATTAGACACCATTGAGGCCCATTAGGCTCTTCTAAATCATTTCAGATTTGTCAGTCTTTTCCTTATAAGCGTTTGTTTAATGGCTTTATGCTCACTCAATCATCAAATGTGGGTTGGGGACTGACTGTTCTAAACTACTTTGTTCTGTAATGTGGAGACTCAAGAGTGAACAGGAATGGTCTTTACTTTCAAAGAGGGTCTGGAAGTTTCTGTGCTGAGATGTTTGGGTTTTGAGGGAATTATGATGCAAGGTGATACCTGAGATGATGAGAGCATCTAAGTTAGCCTGAGGGTGGGGAGTCAGGTAAAGTATTTCCTTAGAGGCAGGTTCCTTATTTTCTTTAATTTTATTTTTCAATTACAATTTACATTCTGTATTATTTGTACTAGTTTCAGGTATACGATGTAGCAGTTAGACAATCATATACAGTCAAACCTCAGTTCTCAAACATCTCCCATTTTAAACAATTTGGTTCTTGAACAAGTTGTTCCTGGACAAAAATGTCTTGGTTGTCAAACAAAACCTCAGTTCTCAACCTGATCACCGTTTCATGCTGATACCTGTATCTCTCAGGTGACAATCAAAAGAGAGAATGCACAAATAAGTGTCAATTTACTGCTAAAACTCAGGTTGTTAACATCTCAGAAAATTGTGCTGTGAATGTTTTCGAGTTATTTTTGCTTTTGTTGCTACTTATTAGTATTAAATACATATAGTAAGTCATTATGAGAGGGGGAGGGCACTATAACTTCCTGATTGTGAAACTCAAAGGAGACATGACATTTTCTTGTAATACAAAGTTTCTCTTCTTCCTCTGCCATCTAAAGCTCAGTTTGACTTGCTTTGTTCCTAAGGGATAGCTATACTTTGAAATCTGTAGAACTGTTACAAGTGAATTCTTCTCACTACCCACTCCCCATATCCTCTGAATATGTTTTGCCCCAGCTTCCCAGTGAAAAAAATTTTTTTCATTTTCCTATAAGAACTGTCCCCAGGTTGTAATTACTAAGCCTCCTACTGGAGTATGTTTGTGCTTGCCTGGGGAACTTGCTTCCAAAGGCCAGATAACCCTGCCTTTGGAGAGCTGCATTCTTATTTGCTAGTAGTGTTTCCCAAAGTGTATTGCATGAAAATACTAGTGCTTAGTAGTTAGTGGCAGGTTCAGCTTCCATGGTCAAATATTGGAGAACCAATGTCCCTTTCTTAGAGATTCATAATCTACATTAGTATATAAAGATCCTGAGAAATTTTGCAGTAGGGAAAACTTTGGATAAGTTAGACTTTCCCAGTGTATTTAACCATTGGAGCCCCCCCCCCCTTTCCCTACTTAATCACCATCAGTAGTGGAAGAATATATATTGGAAAGTACTGGTCAATTGTCAGAAGAGAAGTATGTAGATTTTCCCCCCTAACCAATGGCCATTTGTCTAGAAGAGGTGCATATTGCATCATTGGTATATTTTGATTCTACTACTACCAGTTTAAATACCACTAATTACTACGTTTAGTTAGAATTAGCACATTGAAATATTTTGTTTAGACTAACTGTCATTCTTATGTTAAGTGGAAACATTTGGAAATCCACTAACAGCATTTCATTTTTCTTTGGAAGAATTCCCATAACTAAGATTAGAATCTAAAGAAGAAATTTCACATTTTTCAGAGTCCTCTTGCTCTTATGTTAATTAAAAATGACAGCATAAATTCAAAACTAATTACATTGTTTACTCTTAATGTAGTTATAAAATTTCTTTGCAAATGCATGTGGATAATTCATAAAAATTAATAACATGCCTAAATTTACCAGATAGAGTAATTGCCTGAGTCACATAACAAATAAATGGTAGAGCTAGGATTTAGACTCAGATCTATCTGGCTATAAATGTAAAAATTTTCCCTATGTTATACTTCCTAAAAATATTTTTTAAAAATTTTGTTCTCCCTAAATTGTATTTAAATATTGAGTTGATGCTGCTTTACTCAATTCCAAATTTACTTTTTAGAAAAAAAATATTATTTCAACCCCCAAATTGGGAAAAAAGAAACAAAAAATATATAGGTCAACTTTACTTATGGATATTCATTATTTAAACAATTATAAATAGAAAATAACTTTACTTAAAATTTATCTGATCAAGTGAGATTTAATACAAGAGCGCAGAATAAGATGATAAAATGAAAATTATTTTGACAATTTATCATATTAATACAAAAACGTTGTTAAAATAACATTTATCTTAGTAGATGTTGAAAAAGCATCTAATAAATGGAATAGTTCTACTTTGACAATGTGTTTGGCAACCTGAAAAAGAGTATGCTTTTTACACATTTAATTATAAGATATAGCACTACCTTTCATAGAGAAGAGAGTTCCCATAAAAATAGAAAAAAAAATAAAAATGACAGATTGGACTACAGTTCTACCATTTTTTAACTGTAGTAGAAATCTAAGCCATAGTCATTGGTAATGAAAATGAAATGAGGTGAATGCCATCAGCAAAGAAAGCCTTACCTTTCTTCAACCTGTAATAGGAAGGCCTACCACTTATTATATGTGAGACATTGTGATAAGTACTGGGGATATACTTCAGAAAAACTATGCATACCTACAACATACAAGGTCATCATATACTAGTTAGTATAAATGAGGTTAACAACATCTTGAAATTAAAGGCAAATGAACACAAACGGTCATGTCTCTAGTTACAAACAACTGAAGAATATAAGAAAGAGGATAATTCACTTGCAATGGAACCAATGTACATTAAATACTGGGGCATTAATTAAATTTGGGACATGATATTTATTTAAATAATCCTAAAGGAAAGAATCAAAGGCTTAAATAAATGAAGGGAGAGATACCTGCTCCAGTTGAAGAGATAATGTATGGGAAAGATTACAGTATTCCCTGAGTTAATATAGATTGTCAGTGCATGCCAATTAAAGACCTGGTGGGATATTTTATGAGATGTGATAAATTACTGGCAAAATCCATCTAGGGAGACTCAGCAATGATGGCGGCTGGCAAGACAGAGGTGAGGGAGAGAAAGTGAGTGGGTGAGGGGATGAAAGGAGAGCATGTGGATGTGTGGTGTGTGTTTGTGAGTGAGGGAGAGGCAATTAAATCTGGCAGGAGCAGCAGGGGCTGGAAGACCAGGATCTCTTGGACAGGGAGAGACTACCACTGTTGCAGGCACTCTCTGGACTGTGGGACTCTGGCATGGAGCCCACACCATCTTGAAGGGGGAGAACGGCCTCTTCTAGGAACTCATCAGCACTACCATCCAGATAGGCCTTGGACACTGCCTGCGACCCAGCAGTCACTCCAGCCAAAATCCTGCTGCCCCACCCACAGACCTGCAGACCCTGGGACCTCTACCTCCAAAAGTGCACTGCTCTCACAGCAGTGAGTGCAAACGTCCCCCCTCCCAAGTGGCAGAACTCTGGACACCACATTCATGTGTTCCCAGCTTGCAGGCATCCTGGGCACACCACTCCAAAGGCAACACTTTGGAGCCACTGTGAGCCCTTGTTGGGTGTGATTTTGTATAGACAAGGGTGCGCTGCCCCACAGTAGAAATTCTGAATTCCAACTTATTGATTAACTGCCCACAGACAACCCAGCTGTGCAACTTTAGAACCAGGGTTCCTCAGAGTGCATCAGAGCTCTGCACTGGCAAATGCACAGCCGCAGTCGCACATTTCCAAGGAGCAGGAACCCTGAGCCAATCTGTTCACAGGGCACTCATGGGAGCCATGGTGAGCCCCCACTGTGTGCGATCTTGGACAAACAGAAACATACTATCAACGGCAGTAGAAATTCTGAACTCACTCATCCTGGATACCTGCCCACAGATGCCTCAATTATGTGGCTTCAGTGCCAGGGCCCTTCAGAGTGCTTCAGTGCTCTGCCCTGGCAAATGCACCATGGGTGCCTCTGTGAGCCACCACTGGGAGCGCGTGCCTATCTACCACAGGTGCAGCAGCAAAAATTGAGCCTTCCCACCCCACAGCTGCAGAACTCTGGACACTACAGTTGCACACTTTTCCAGCACACAGGTCTCCCAAACCCACCACTCCACGGGCAACCCTTAGGCACCTCTGATGAGCCCATGCTGGGCATGCACTTATACAAACAAGAACACACTGCTGGACTGTAGAAACACTGAATTCCCTCTTCTGGAATACCTGCCCACAGACACCACAATCCCGTGGCTTCAGCGCCAGGGTTCTTCAGAGTGTGTCAATACACCCTGCTGGCAAATGCACTGTGGGTGCCCCTGTGAGACACCACTGGGGGCACATGTATCCAACCATGGAGACAGAAGCAAAAGCTGAGTATGCCCACCCCAAAACTATAGAACTCTGGGCACCACAGTCACATCTTTCCAGAGCACAGGCCTCCTGAGCCCCATCACCCCAACAGATAGTTACTGGGTGCCACTGTGGGCTGGACACATGCGATTTCAACCACAGGCACAAGACAGCAACAATTGGGACATCCCCCCTTCATGGATGCTGACTTCTAGACACCACAGTTACACCTTTCCAGCTCACAGGCCTACATCAAGAGAACCTAAATGGCTCAAGTAGGGAGCTATGCTAGATTACCAAGCCCGGGAGACCTGACAGATCACACCAGTATCATGATCCCCAAAAGAACCTGGGTAGCAAAGCAATCAGATCTTCAATTAAAATGTTATAGCAAAACATGGGAAGACAATAAAGCAATCTCCAACAAAAAGAAAAAGAGGAATCACCAGAAAGGGAGTTAAATGAAATTGAAGCTAGAAACACATCAGAGAAATAATTCAGAGTAATGGTTATAAGGATGCTCAAACAGCTGTATGACAAATTCACACAACTCAATGACAAATACACACAACCAAATGAGAATTATAAGTAGCTGAAAGAGACTGTCACCAACATGAAAAGGAACCAAGAGGAGATGAAGAATGACATAGCTACAATAAAGAACACAATGGAAAGCTTAAACAGTAGACTAGAAGAGGTTGAGGACCACATCAGTGATTAGAAGAAAAGTAAGGAAAAAACACACAAACATAGCAGCAACAGAAAAGAAGATTTAAAAACCAAGGGGAGAGCCTAAGAGAGTTTTGGGATAACATGAAACAAAACAACATTCACATAATAGGGGTACAAGAAAGAGAGGAAGAGAAACAAGGAATAGAAAACCTATTCGAAGAAATAATAACAGAAAACTTCCCTGATATTGGTAAGAAAAAAAATGCAAGTGCAAGAAGCACATAGAGTAACAAACAAGATGAACCCCAATAGACCAACACCAAGAAACATCATAATTAAATTGGCAAACACCAATGCCAAAGTAAGAATTTTAAAGGCTGCATGAGAGACAGAAATTTACCTACAAGAGATCTCCTATTAGAATATCAACTGATTTCTCAACAGAAACACACCAGGCCAGAAGGGAATGGAATGAAATATACAAAGTGATGCAAAGAAAGGAACTGAATCCAAGAATACTATACCCAGCAAGTCTGTCATTCAAAATTGAAGATGTAATAAAGAGTTTCATAGACAAAAAAGGGCTAAGAGAGTTTATTACCACCAAACCAGCAATGGAAGAAATGCTAAAGGCGCTGCTGTAAAAGGAAGAAACAGAAAGGCAAGAAGAAACACACATATTCAGAATAAAAATGACAACAAACAAGTACTTATCAATAATAACATTAAAAGTAAATAGAACAAATGCACCAATAAAAAAACATAGGGTAGCTGAATGGATAAGAAAACATGACCCATATATTTGCTGTCTGCAAGAGACCCACCTAAGAACAAAGGATTCACACAGACTGGAGTGAAGGGATGGAAAAAATTTTCAGGCAAATGGAAATGAGAAAAAAGCTGGGGTTGTGATACTTATATCTGACAAAATAAACCTCAAAGTAAAGGCCATAACAAGAGATAAGGAAGGCCACTATGTAACACTAAAGGGAGCAATTCAAGAAGAAGATATAACTCTGGTAAACATATATGACCCCAACACAGAAGCACCAAAATACATAAAACAACTTCTGGAAGATAACAAGGGAGAGATTGATAGCAATACAGTTATAGTGGGGGACTTTAATACTCCACTGACACCAGTGGACAAATCCTCTAAAAAAAATCAGCAAAGAAACAGAAATCCTAAATGATTCACTAGATCAGATGGACTTAGTTGACATCTTCAGAATATTTCACCCCAAAGCTACAGAATATACTTTCTTCTCCAGTGCACATGAGATATTTTCAAAGATAGACCACATATTAGGACACAGGCACTGTCTCTACAAATTAAAGAGGATAGAAATCATAACAAGCATCTTCTTGGATCACAAAGGCATAAAAATAGAAATCAACTACAATAAAAACAATGAAAAAATCAAACAATTAGAGGCAACATAGCATGTTGTTAAACAATGATTGAGTTACCAAAGAGATCACAGAAGAAATAAAAAGTGACCTGGAAATAAATGACAATGAAAACACAACAATCCAAAACCTATGGGGCACAGCGAAAGCAGTCCTGAGAGGGAAATTCATAGCTCTACAGGCCTACCTCAAAAAAACAAGAAAAATTAGTAAATGATCTAAGCCTACAACTCAAAGAGGTAGAAAGAGAACAACAAGAAAAACCCACAGTATCCAGAAGGAAGGAAATAATAAAGATCAGAGCAGAAATAAATGACATAGAGACCCAAAACAAAACAAAACAAAACACACAAAACAACAAAAAACAAACAAACAAAAAAATGAAAACAAAACAAAAAAGTCAATGAAACCAAGAGATGGTTCTTTGAAAGGATAAACAAGATTGATGAACCTCTAGCCAGGCTGACCAAGAAACAAAGAGAGAGGACCCAAATACACAAAATTAGAAATGAAAGAGGTGAAGTAACTACTGATATACAAAGGATTGTAAAAAAAATACTACAAACAACTCTACTCCAAAAAACTGGACAACCTCAAAAAAATGGACACATTCATAGAAAAATACAAGCTTCCAAAACTCAATCAGGAGGAATCAAAAAACCTGAATAGGCTGATAACTACTGATGAAATTGAAAGAGTAATCAAACAGCTTCCAGCAAACAAAAGCCCTGGATCAGATGACTTCACAGGGGAGTTTTACCGAACATTCAAAGAACTAAAACCAATCCTTCTCAGACTATTCCAAAAATTTCAAGAGTTAGGCTTACTTCCAAGCTCTTCCTATGAAGCCAGCATTACCCTAATCCCCAAACCAGACAAAGACACCACAAAGAAAGAGAATTACAGGCCAATATCCCTGATGAACATAGATACTAAAACCCTCAACAAAATTCTAGCAAACCAGATCCAGGATTACATTAGAAAAATCATACACCATGACTAAGTGGGATTTATTCCAAAGATACAAGGTTGGTACAATATCCATAAATCAAGAAATGTGATACATCACATAAACAAAATGAGAGACAAAAATCACATAATCATATTGATTGATGCAAAAAAAGCATTTGAGAAAGTCCAACACCCTTTTCTGATAAAAAAAAAAAGCTCAGCAAAGTGGGAATAGAAAGATCATACTTCAACATAATAAAAGCATTATATGACAAACTTACAGCCAACATCATACTCAATGGGCAAAAACTAAAACCATTTCCCTTAAGAACAGGGACAAGACAGGGATGCCCACTTTCACCACTCCTGTTCAACATAGTACTAGAAGTACTAGTCACAGCATTCAGACAAGAAGAATAAATAAAATGCATTCAAATTGGAAAAGAAGAAGTAAAACTGTCCTTATTTGCAGATGACATGATATTGTGCATAGAAAACCCTAAAGACTCCATCAAAAAATTATTAGACTTAATAAAATGAATTCAGCAATGTAGCAGGATACAAACTTGATGCCAAGGATTCTATGGCATTTTTATACACCAAGAGTGAACTTACAAAAAGAGAAATTAAAAAACAATCCCATTCACCATTGCACAAAACAAAAATTAAGATACCCAGGAATAAACTTAGCTAAGGAGGTAAAAGACTTCTACTCAGAAAACTACAGGACGTTGAAAAAAAGTGATAAAGGAAGATATAAACAGGTGGAAGAACATACCGTGTTCATGGATTAGTAGAGTCAATATAATTAAAATGTCCATTCTATGCAAAGTAATCTATAGATTCAATATACTCCCCATTAAAGTACCAAGCACATGTTTCACAGATCTAGAAAGAACTCTCCAAAAATTCATCTGAAATAAAAAAACAAATTGCTGCAGCGATCCTTTGAAAGAACAACAAAGTAGGAGGGATCTTAATACCAGATATCAAGATGTATTACGAAGCCACTGTTCTCAAAACTGCCTGGTACTGGCACAAGAACAGACATATAGATCAATGGAATACAATGGAGAACCCAGAAATCGACCCAAACCACTATGCACGATTAATATTTGACAAAGGAGGCAAGAAGATGCAATGGAGTCTCTTCAATAAATGGTGCTGGGAAACTTGGTTAGACACATGCAAAAAATTTAAACTAGACCACCAACTTACACCATACACAAAAATAAACTCAAAATGGATAAAGGACTTAAAAGTAAGACAAGAAATCATAAAAAATATTAGAAGAATTCATAGGCAACAAGATCTCAGATATATGCCAAGCAATATCTTCACCGACACAGCTCCTAGGGCAATGGAAACTAATGGGAAAATAAACAAATGGGACTACATCAAAGTAAAAAGCTTCTCCACAGCAAAATAAACCATCAGAAAATATCAATAAAACCCACTACATGGGAGAACATATTTGGCAACGGTATATCTGATAAGGGTTTAATCTCCAACATTACAAGGAACTCATGCAACTTAACAAAAGAAAGAAACAACCCAATCAAAAAATGGGCAATGGACCTAAATAGATGCTTTTTAAAAGAAGACATAAGGAAGGCCAAGAGACATATGAAAACTTTCTCAAAATCACCAATTATCCAAGAGATGTAAATCAAAATGACAATGCAGTACCATTTCACACCTGTCAGAATGACTATCATCAACAAATGACAAGTGCTTGAGAGGATGTGGAGAAAAAGGAACCCTCATGCACTGCTGGTGGGAATGCAGACTGGTGCAGCCACTGTGGAGAACAGTATGGAGTTTCCTAAAAAACCTAAAAATGGGACTGCCATTAGACTCAGTGATCCCGCTTCTAGGAATATATCCCAAGAAACCAGAAACACCAATCAGATAAGGTTTTTGCACCCCTATGTTCATAGCAGCACAATTTACAATAGCTAATATTTGGCAACAGCTTAAGTTCCCATCAGCAGATAGTGGATTATAAAACAGTGGTACATCTACACAATGGAATACTACCCTGCTATAAAAAAGAAGGAACTCCTGCCATTTGCAACAGCATGGATGGAGCTGGAGAGCATTATGCTAAGTGAAACAAATCAGTTAGAGAAAGATAAATATCACATGATCTCAATTATTTGTGGATTATAATGAACAACATAAACCAATGAACAAGAACAGATCTAGAGACAGAGAAACATCAATCAAATACTCAAACCTCAGAGGCAAGGTAGGAGAAGGTGGGAGTAAAAAGGAGAAAGCAACCAAAAGTCTTTTATGCATGCATATAAGCATAGGTTATGGATACAGACAACAGGGGGTGAGGACGAGGATAGGACTGGGAGGATGAGAGGACAATCGGGGTATAAGGAAACATTTGTAATACCTTAATCAATAAAAATTGAAAAAAGACAATCCATCTAGGAAAATAAGCAGGCAGAAATCCTAAAGAGTTTTTAAATTAATCACTTGAAGTTATATTTTCTGTCATATATTAGTTCAATCCCAAACTAGTCTTTTTTTCTGTATCCATCTACTTCCTAGTACTGTGCCTGACTCATAGATGATGATCTATAAGTATTAGTTGAAAGAAGACAGAAAGGGATTCTTATATGTGGCTTTGAAAACTAGCTAGGAATTGACTAGTCATTTTCTCCAGGTGTCAGAGAGATTATGAGATGGGATATTAGGGACTTGGCCTCATCTTAAGCAAGCAAAGAGGAAGTGGTTATAATCAGAAAAGATGAGAATGTTCAAGGATCTGATAGTCTGCCTGCTGACATTTTGCTAGCAGAAGAGGGACCTGCCTCCTAGCTTTCTGCCTATGCTGTTTTTCAGCATGTGTAATGCTCAGGCAGTGCCGTTGTGACACTTGGGAGCTGTCACTCATCAATCACCATCTGCATGAAGATATGAGAGAAATTTGAACATGAACAGTCTGGATCTCATTACTATCTGCTGCTGCTTTAGGTCTGGTCCCTCTACTTTTCAGATGCAAAAAAAATAAACAACAAAAAACCCCCAAACAAACAAACAAACAAAAAAACACCTTTGTTTTTTTAGGTGCATCTCTGGTGTGAGATCTTTCTCAAATGCCTCTAACAAAAATACCTCTTCCTTCTCTCCACTTTTCAATAATTTACTTGTTTCATTAAGGGCCTAAAGCAGCCCATGTTAATAACTCTTGTGTAAGCATACCTCAGAGATATTGTGGGTTTGGTTTCAGACCACCACAATAAAGTGTTGCAATAAAGCTAATTATAATCTTTTTACTGGTAGAGGGTGTTGCCTTCAATTTGTAAGAAATGCAACATCTAAGAAGTAAAATATAGTGAAGCATAATAAAGTGAGGTATAGCTGTATAGGAATGCCTCCTCCACCAAATTCCTAGACTCCCTTCTCTCTTTTCACTATAACATCACTTCCTAGTCTGGGCTGGTTATCAGAATCACTTGAGGAGACTTTAGAACAGCGGTTCTCAACCTGTGGATCACAATCCCTTTGGTGGTCAAATGACCCTTTCACAGGGGTCACCTAAGACTAAGGTGACCAGATTTTAACATGGGTAAAGCAGGACACCATTGACCACTTGGCCACCAAAAACCATATATTCCTTTTCCATTCACCCGTCATTCCCTAGCTTGTCGTGCATTCTTTCCAAAAATCGGGACTTTTTTAAAACGCTGTGGGACGCAGGACAAATTGTTAAAAATCGGGACTGTATCGCCAAAAGCGGAACATCTGGTCACCTTACCTAAGACCATCCTGCATATCAGATATTTACATTATGACTCATAACAGTAGCAACATTACATTATGAATTAGCAATGAAAATAATTTTATGGAGTTGGGTCACAACATAAGGAACTATATTTAAAGGGACAGAAGGTTGAGAACCACTGCTTTAGAGAGATAGATATCCCTGACTTTGGTGATTCTGACTCAATATATATGGGAGTATAATATATGATGACTATATTGCATTATGTTATATATTACATAGTATTGTGTAATATATATATAGCCTTATATATTATATAATATATATTATATTATTGTATTATATATGTTATATATTATATATAAGATATATATGATATATGATATCTAATCTAATAAAAGAGTAACCTGCAAATTAACCATCACTCTGAGACACCTAAGCCATGCCCACCAGCCAAGCCACGCCCGCCAGCCAATCAGAGTGGCTGTGTTCAAATTAACCCAGCCAAAATGGCAGCCGACAGCCATGGAGCTAGAACAAACAGGAGGCTTCTGTTGCACCAGCAATGGAGTTAAAACTTCCTGCCTAGGCTGGCCAGGTCTCTGTTCAAGGCAACAATGTTTCAATTATAGAAGCCACAGAGCTCAAGCAAATAAGAGGCTTTGTTGCCTGACTAGGCCTCCGCTCAAGGCAACAAAGTTTCAATTACAGAAGATAAATAAACCCCAGAAACCTGATTCCAGCCAGCCTCGCTGGGACGTTGGGTCAATGGGAGCTGTGGGCAGCCTGAAAAGGGCCCTCAGCACTTCACCCAGGCTGGCCACACCCCTATGGGGTGAGGATTCCCACTGGGGGGCTTGGCCAGCCTGCAAACAGCCATCAGCCTCTCACCTAGGCTTCCCAGGCACACCAGCAGGTGGACATCCCCCAAGGGGTCCAAGACTGTGAGAGAGCACAGGCCAGGCTGAGGGACCCTCCCCCTCAAGTGCACAAATTTTTGTGCACTTGGGATGGAGGGAGTCCCTCAGCCCAGCCTGTGCCCTCTCACAGTCTGGGACCCCTCAGTGGATATCCTATGATGGCCCCAGTCTGCCAGGCGCCTTCTGTGTGTGTGTGTGTGTGTGTGTGTGTGTGTGTCACCACTGGGGACCTGCCCCCAGCCGCATCTGAGGCTCAGAGCAGTCCTCCTGTGTGTGTCTACCTGCTGGGGGCCTGCCCCCAGGCGCACCGTGGAGGCTTGGAGCAGGCACCCCCTCTATGATGATCTCTCAGACTCTTGCCCTCCCCTGCATGTTGTTCTCTTTTTTGAGCTGTGACCAGGGCTGGGTGCGGCCTGCCTCCCAAGCTTGCCTACTGCCCATCTTCCTCCAGCCACCAGAAAGCAGGGAAAACCCCGCCTCGTGGTCAGGCCAGCCTTTTCCTGC